>JAQQSJ010002498.1:5000-12685 GCA_028644305.1 Xerus rutilus
ATATAGAATGTTTATATGTCTTGGATACAGATAACAACATTAAAAAATGACCTGTAATCCCAGCACTTAGGGAGGCTGAGACAGGAGAATCGCGAGTTCAAAGCCAGCCTCAGCAACGGCGAGGCGCTAAGCAACTCAGTGAGACCTTGTCTCTACATAAAACACAAAATAGGGCTGGGGATGTGGCTCAGTGGTCGAGCACCCCTGAGTTCAATCCCCAGTACCAAAAAAAAAAAAATGATACAGACGAATAAAATCTAATGTCACCTAGTTACATATGAATATTCATCTTAAGTAAAATGAGAACTTCCATGAAGTGAATAAAATAATTCCAATTTAAAAAAACAACTTCTTGTTGTTGATATTTAGTCTTATGAAACTGATGAGAACATTTCCATTTATTTGGCCATCCAGAATCCAAAAGACACCCATAAATTAGTCTTAAGATGTGCCCCTGAAGTTGATTAGATAAACTAGTTCAAAGATGGATAGCTAAAGTCAATTATAGAAATAGATGGCAGATTTAGGCACAGAGAGCTTGGCAAGGGATAGAGAATGAGAACCACAAATAAACTAGGCTGTGTACCCAACACTAATGTTGAAGTAGAATCATCTAGATAAGAGTTGAAGATAATATGAAAAATAAAACAAATGTGATCTGTCCGTCAAGAGTAATTACCTGACTATAAAAAATAATGGGTGATAGGAATCTTCTTAAGTAAATTGGGGGTGACTGTGATATAGGCTTATTAGAAATAGAGGCTCCTCCCTCTCTACCTATATGTGAGTGAGTCCTGGGGAAATGGAGGAGTGTTAATAAATATTTACTCTAAATTTGGAAAAGAAATCTTTTTGGTTTACATTTATGATAATTTAACAAACAAAGAGTAAAATAATTCAATAGGAAATTGGGCCAATTCAGTTCAGAAAAAATTTAGCCTCTGTTTGTTTCTTTACATTACTTTGTAGGTGCTATCTCACCCATCAATATATTTAGAAGGAATTGATGTTTATGTAAGGCCTATAAAATGCCAGGAATCAAGGAAATCAAAGAAAAAAAAACCTCAATATTTCACTTCAGCCTATATGTTAAGAAAAATCTTTCAAAATAATATTCTTCTGTGCAAATAAATTGTTACTTTCTTCTTTAGTGGTACAGTTCCTCAACTCCATCTGAGACATTCAGCTGAGGACTAGATTTGTAGCCTCCCTTACTGGTAGGGATAGCCATATAGTTAGGCTATGACCTTCTCTTCATTATTTTCTTCCTAATTGGAATAAGATCAAGATGGTGAGCATGGGAGCAACCACTGAGCACCATAAGTCAGACACCATATTTTGAAGATGACAGAGCAAGAAGACAGAGAGAAGTTAATCCTTTGACAAAATTGTGGATGAGGAGTGCCACACCACCTTTCACTTTCACATGAGAGTTAGAAATGATTTTTTTCTTATTCATTTGGCATTTCATTTATATTAGTCAACTAACACTGTACACATAACCCATTAAAATCCCATAAGTCAGTTCTTTCGACTTTAAGAACAAATAATATTATTTACTTGCAGCCATTATTAAGATTAAATTTTGTATTCTTTTCAAAATTCTCAGCATCATTTCTAACATATATTATTCACTCAAGATTATGTTTGATTGCTGGCTTTTGTACCAGCCTCTTCAACATTTCTTTCTCTTGACTTGTTCATTTACTCTGCTAACTTTTAACTTTTGGTTTTACTCCAACCATCTGCCTTCATGACACCCACAATCTGGAAGAAGTCATATAATTATGCAGACTGGACAGATCAGCCTTAGCTGAGTGTTCTGGGCAGCTGGGCTACATGCCAGTATCTTTGAATGCTCCTAGGTCTTTCTTCAGTCTGGAGAACTCCAAGGTATAGCCACCTTGCTTAAGTCACTTGCATCAATGTCCTGCCACCCACCAGAGTGAGCATGCCATGATAAATCCCTCAATTTCCCATCTCATTTCCAATACCTAAGTAAATCTATACTCACTTGAACTTTTTTTCCCCCTCTCAATTTCAGAGGCAAAATTATCTTCCTTACTGTATATATGATCATATCCTGTTTCTTTCAGGTCCTGACTTTAATGATTCTGTCATTACCTTGTATTTTATTTTATTTTTCTCTTACATATATCTTTCACACAGAAAAACACAAACTGAAGACTCTCCACTTGTGAAAGTTTTGTTTCTTCTTTTATCTGCTCCCTCTACCCATCACCTTACTTATTTATTCTCCAGAATCAAGCAGTCTCTGTATTTCATTGTCTCTAATTTTCTTTTTAATCACCTGCTCTCTTCTCTCTAATGACATATTTCTAGAAATGTACTACTAGACAAATATCATGATTCTTTAAGAATTTTAGGCAGCATAAAACCTGAAAATTCCTTTCTTGAAAATGTCTTCTTTTGATAATCAATGTGCCAATTACTACTGCCTTTCCCCTCTAACTTCTTTATGTTAATTTCAGTCTTTTACTTCCTCTCTCTCTTATGTGTTTTAAATACGGATACTTTTTGGTTACTATCCTTGGGCATCTTCTCTTAGTTTCTTGGTTCTCTTCTAAGGCCATATGTTGTCTTTTACTGATATGCACTATGATTTCCTTAAACGTCATTTTATCTTCATGCTTCCTTGTGACAGATTGACTTACTGAAAACCATTCCAAACCCTTTTTTAGGAGGCTCTATTTAGAGGCTGGAAAGCTAAAAACTATATTTCCCAGACACCTTTGCAACCCCTGGCATTTGCTCTATATTCTGAGAAGAAAATGCACCAAGTGAGAATTACAAGGTTAATGTAAGACAGAATTTATGTGGATATTTTGTCAAGCCAAAGTTTCTATGCCTTGGGTTTTCGGAGCAGATGACTTCATAGGTAGTCCCTAATACCATGGATGTCCAAAGGCAAGGCAAAGAGCATCTATTTTGAAATGTTTTATTTATTCAGAATTAGCATGGTTCTGAATCTGATAGATATGCTGGCAGCTTTTTGATTCTATTGCTTCCTGATCTTAGCAGATGTAGCTATTCCACTGAGGGAACAGGTTGCTTTTTATTTTTCTTTCACTGAAGGTGTTGTTTCTAGAAGCTTAGAGTATAGGCTGTTCATGTCTGTGCTAATTTTGTGCATGTTCCATAACCCTGAATACATCTTTTTGTACTTTTCCTAGCTAGAGTGGATTTTGTGATCTGTAACTAAATCACAAATCCCTGACCAATTTAACTTCTGAACCTATATCTGTTCTTTACTCTTTACAATCTTGGCCTTACTATTTGTATACCTTGGTATATTTACAATAATGGCAAATGCAACAGGCAGAAAACTAAAACATTGATTGCCTTTAGTCCACTAATTTGTGGCTCTTTCTGAATTCCTAAACATTTTAATGACGCCAGTGTCTATGTAGTAACCTAATACACTATCCCTTGGACGTCTCTCTCACTTTCTACCTGACTTGTCATTATCTGAGCCTTGCATTCCTTGCTTCTTGTCCTAATTATTGCTTTAATTGAAGCTCAGGTCTTTTCGGCCTGAATTTTTGCCATAAATATACAAGTTCCCTTTTCTTCTATTCTTGCTCTACTCTAATCTAGATGCTTCAGTTTGGACACAAATTTGAAGATGCTACTCTATCGCTTAAAATCCTCTTTGTTGTCTGCAAAGTAGAATATAAAATCTGCAGTATGATATACAGTGCTCTCCTTGAACTGCTATGACCATCCCTTAGGTTGATCCCCAACTCTTCAAATCTCAAACCCTCTCTGTTCTGAACTGCTTACAACTTCTTGAAAACACCAGGCTTTTCAAGTCTGTATTTTTCTTCTTTTACTTTCTCTCCCTGTGTAACCCTGCTTGAATTTGGGAAGTGAAACTTTGAAGGTTTGTCATGTATTGCCAAATCAATTCCTTAAAGATAAGATAAACATGGGATTGACATTCCTTTTAATGCTTGGAGGGAAAGAATTATCCTTGCAACAAATAGTTATAAGATTTATACTGTTTATTTCAGAGTTTTGGATAGTTTAAATGACTTTCTCAAGGTTGTCCAAAATGGCATAGCTGGTATGGGCCATAAATTAGAGTTTTCTTATACAAACCCTGTGCTTCTCTTTTCACCATAACTGAAATGGAAGACAGTCAAATGAACTGAAGGGTTGGAAATAAGGTAGGAGTTTTGGACCTAACTGGTGTAAATGCATTCATATTTTTCATATAGTAGCTTTCTTAAGAGCCTTTCCAAATAACAAGATGAATAATTTCAACATTCAACTTTTTAGTGTAGCTACATAGGCTCTTGAAAAATTTTAATGGTCATTTCTTTTAAAATGTTCAGAATGCACACTTCCTATTAACTACCGACTAAAGACTATATCTATTTTCCCCCAGAAATGGAAGAATATTATCTAAATATATTTACTTGAAAGTTTTCTTATAATACCAGTGATCTTTTAATTCAAGGACAGATAAATGATACCTAGTGTCATATTTTCTTTTGCAGAGATGGAGAAATTGAGGGAGAAAGAAGTAGAATGATTTGTTCAAGGTTATAGAGGTATAGTAGACAGCACAATTTCTCTTCTTCAAGAACACTTGTTATTTGCCTTGATTTTTTTTTTTTTTAAAAGTGAAATCAACAGCTTCACATCAGCCACTGATCAGGTACCAGATGGCAAAAACTTTCAGTTGCTACCACCTAGGGCTATATTCAAACCAATGAAAGGCCTGTATCTCATTATCGGTCCCTTGAGCTCTCCATTCTCCCACATGGTACTGTCCTTTTCAAGTAGAAAAATGACATTATTTTAAAAACTGCCCTTGTTTCAAATAACCAAAAGATTTCTATAATTTAAACAGGTTTGTCCTTTTAGTTTTTTCATTTTGTATAACACAATTAAGCTTGCATTTGATACTCCTGCAACAGAAATTAACAACAAAAATTAAACCAAACAATACAATAACACCCCAAAATCTTGCTTCTCTGTCAAAAACTATAGGTGATTAAATAGGGCTGCCAGATTTAGCAAATAAAAGTGTCTAATATTCAGCTGAATTAGAAATTCATGTGAACAATTGTTTTTGGTTTACATATGGTTCAAACATTCAATGAAATTTGCTTCTACTAGAAGTTATTTTTTATCCAAAATACAGTTAACTGGAAGTCCTATATTTTATCTGGTGACTCTATGAACGAAGAAAGAATAGTTGAAATTATTTCATATAACTAAAAACACAAGGATGTATGTGCTGCTCAAAAAAGTGTGTTATGGTTGGGTGTAGTGGCACATACTTATAATCCCAGCAACTTGGGAGGCTGAGGCAGGAAGATAGCAAGTTCAAGGCCAGCCTCAGCAACTTGGAGAGGCCTGAGTAATGTAGTGAGAACCTGATTCAAAATAAAATAAAATAAGATAAAACAAAGAAAAGGAAGACAGGTCTGTGGATGTAGCTCGGTGGTAGAGCTCTCCTAGGTTCAATCCCCCGTAGCCAAAAAAAAAAAAAAAAAAAATGTGTTATGAATGCCCACTAAGTTACTCTGTGGAAAACGGCAAGATCACATAATCATTCATAATCATTGCAGTACTAAAAATTTATGAAGAATAAAAGGGAAAATGTGGCCACCGTTTTGGCTTAAAAATGGAATTATATTTTGCTAGCATGAAAAATAGTGTAATGAAATAAAAGAGATACAGTGGGTTTTTCTTTTTTTTTAGTTCCCCTTATAGAAATAGAACCCATGAAATTGTTCAGCAATTGTTTTTCATTTTTTCCAAATAAGAAAACATGCTGTTCCTAGTTGGAAAACTACTGGGTAAGTTTTAGGTTCAGCAATGCTGTGCACTGAATGACAAACTCAGGCTGCACGTTTAGTTCCTTTATTCTCTCTGTCAGGGAACTGTGAAGGAAGAAGTGTTAACTATTGCTGTGGGTGTGTTTCAGTGATGTTTATTGTTAAAATTTAGCACACAGATAAAGATAAAATCTGAAAACCTTTGCTTGGGAACAGATTTCATACTTAATTTTTTCTTTTATCTTATTTTAAAAGCAATGAAAGAAATGTGACAGCTAATACTTCACCTTTCTAATATGTAAGCATGTGAACTCAAGTCACATAGCCATGGTAACAAGGACATTAGTGGTAAATATAAAGAGTACATTAAAATCCCTTTTGGGTGTAAATTCTTATCTTGATCCATAGAGATTTATACATCTAACATCCTTTAATATTTGTGAATATAAATCTCAGTCACTGAGGAAAGATCATAAATCCTTGTAATTCAAGATGTTAAGTAACCCCCTCTCTAAGGGCTAGCTTTATGAAAACCAACAAAAGCAATGAAATGGAGAGTTCAGGGAGCTGACATTATGCTCTTAACCTGAGATAATTTAATAGAGATAGCAAAAGGTTTTTGAATTGTAAGCTATGCATTCTGATGATAATTGATATGTGAGTACTGATCCTGTGCACTACACTGTAGCCATAGTTAGTATTGTAACCCAGCTATTATTAAAAACATGAATCCACTCTGTTGTACTTTGCACTTTTAAAGTGTAAAAGGAAATAAATCAATCTTGAATGTACTGCCAGCCATTTTGTCTTCTGAAAATTCAGGACAGTTGAATACTTTCAGTGAATACTATTTCTCCCCAAATGATAAATATTTTGCAATATAAAATGTCCTCAAAAAATACATTAGGGAAGACATTTTTCAGTGCTTTGAATGATAAAGTTTTATTTTATGAACACCACTATATACTGATTTCAGAATCCATGTTTTAAGTAAATTGATTGTCTCATTATATGATTCAAATAATTAGAATTGTGTCTATAAATTCATGATAATCTTAAATATTCATATTGAGACAGGTTACTTTGTTCCCAGAAAGGTGTATTCTTTTGAAATACAATGATCTTTTGGGTGGTGGGGATCGCAGGTGCCAAAGAGTTGCTGCTTTATGTCAGAAAGCTGAAGAACAAGGGCTATGGTTTGAATGGATCCTGCCAAGAAGCATGTCCTGGAAATTTACTCCCTGTTGCCAGAGGTAGGAGGTGGGGCGTGGTGGGAGATATTTAGGTTGTTAAGGGCCTTACTCTTGTGAATAGATCAATACTGATTGTAATAGAGATTGAGGCTGTGAGGTAGGCCTGTTGTTCCCTATTCAAACTCCACCTTTCATCATGGGATGACACAGCAAGAAGGCCCTTGCCAGTCCCTTGGTCTTGAACTTCCCAGCCTTCAGAACTGTGAGGAAAAAAAAAATCTCTGTTCTATACAAATTGTCCAATCTGTACAATTCTGTCACAGCTGCACAAAATGGACTAGGACAACTATTGAAGCTGAATCCTCAGTGACATGTGGCTGAGACTGAGAAGATCTGGGGTGGCAGAATTCTCATGCACACTTCAAAATAATGAAAAACAGTTATCGGGAAAATGTCATGTATTCACAGCTCGCTCTACATGCTGCTTCTAATCTTATTTGTACAAGTACAGGCAAAAATCCACTAACAACAGAGATTGTCTCCTTCCCTTTGTTACAATTTAGTATTGATTGCTGTGCCGGAAGGTTGACATGAATCCTAGAATGGGTTTAATTACAAGTATACACAACAAAGTAATTGGCAGGATAAGTAAGGGGTTAGTTAGCAGGTTTTTTTTTTT
>JAQQSJ010002499.1:0-12685 GCA_028644305.1 Xerus rutilus
CGATTCTCCTGTCTCAGCCTCCCTAAGTGCTGGGATTACAGGCTTGAGCCACCGCACCCGGCCTGGCTTTGTTTTTGAGAGACTCGGGTCGCGCTATGTTACCCAGGCTACCCCTAAACTCCTGGGCTCAAGTGATCCTCCTGACTTGGCCTCCACCTCAGCTTGGAGTACAGGTGTGTGTGTGCACCACGTGGAGCTTAACTCCCTACTTATTTATTTATTTTTTGTACCAAGGACAGAACCCAGGGGTACTTAACCACTGAGTCACATCCCTAGCCCTTTCTATATTTTATTTTATTTTATTTTATTTTTTTTGGTACTGGGGATTGAACTCAGGGGCACTCGACCACTGAGCTACATCCCCAGCCCTATTTTGTGTTTTATGTAGAGACAGGGTCTCACTGAGTTGCTTAGTGCCTTGCCATTGCTGAGGCTGGCTTTGAACTCGCGATTCTCCTGTCTCAGCCTCCCTAAGTGCTGGGATTACAAGCGTGAGCCACCACGCCCGGCTTCTATATTTTATTTTGAGATAGGGTTACTCTAAGTTGCTTAGGTCCTCACTAAGTAGCTGAGGCTGGCCTTGAACTTGTGATCTTCCTGACTCAGCCTCCCAAGCCTCAGTGATTTCAGGCATGTGCCACCAAGCCAGGCTGACTTCTTATTTTCCTTGTTCCCCTTCTGCAAAGCAAATGCTGCTACCCATCTCTGGGCACCCTCCAGACAGAGTTTATGCTTTGATAAGATATATTGTACATATTTCCATATTCTTCTTTACATATGGTAGAATAATTTGTATACTTTTTTTTGAGATCCTGAGGATTAAACCCAGGGGTGCTTTACCACCAAGCTACACCCTTAACCCCCCCTTTTTTTTTTGTAACAGCATTCTGCTAAATTGCTTAGAGTGGCCTTGAACTTGAGATCCTCTTGCCTCAGCTTCCCAAGTAGCTGGAATTACAGGCATGTGCCACCATGCTTGCCTAAATTGTGTGCTCTTTTGTTAACTTAACTATGCATCTTAGAAATAATTCTAAACCATGATAAAGATCTACCTCATTATTTCTTCACTAACAATTTCCCATTACTTGAGTTTACCATAATAAACTTCACAGGTTCCTCTGTTGATGGACACTTAGGTTATTTCCAAACATTTGTTCCTATAAATAATGCTCTTAGAAAAGGATGGCCAGATTTAGCGAATTAAAATAAGGCTGTCCAATTGAATTTGAATTTCATATAAACCATGAATAATTTCTTGGTGTAAGTGTGTCCCATACTTTTGTACTCAAAAAGTGGGGTATTTGAGAGATAATTATAGTATAAAAAATGTTGTTTATCTGAAATTCAAATTTGATATATCATCCTATGTTTTATCTGGCAACCCCATCTTAGAACAAAGCCTAGCACATAGTAGGGGCTCAGTAAAGATATATTGAATAAATCAATAAATGTCCTTCTCTAGAATGAAAACTCATAAGGGAAGTTACTTTGACATGTTCCCTGTAGGATCCTTGGTATTTAAAAGACATGTTTGTTCAACACATGGACAAATGCTACAACGAAAATCTTCATGAATGTTTCATTGGCCCCATGAGATAATTATTTGTGGAATAAATTCATCTGTTTAAAGTCTGGTAGATTCTGCCAAATCGCCTTCCACAGATCTCCAAAACTTCGTGGCCAGGATGTCTAATTATATTCTTCTGTCACCTAAGTCAGTTAACCTTTGGGGGATTTTCCCCTTGAGGCTGCTCTAAATGGGGATCAGAAAGGAACTAAAAGTGCCAACTCCATTATACCAGCCCTTCATGTTTCCTCCATCAATTTATGCCAGAAAATAAGGAATTTTAGATGCAAATTGTTGGAGATAACATCTGGCCCATCAGAACCTCTTTCCTCCCCCACTGTCTTATCCCCAAAGTATCCAAGGAGCCCAGAGAGCCCTGCCAGTTCCTGGTGATGGATGGTTCACATTGACTGAGCTGTCCCAGAGGCACCCTTGAGTTCATCGTCCACCTGCCTCCCAGTCTTCCAATCTGTCACCAGCCCAGGATGATTTAATCATTATAATGAGGCTGTCACTGAGAGTACACTCTGCTCTCTCGGATGGGAGAGGTCATTCCTTGTCCCAACTGAGCTAGGCATTCGTACTCTCTGTTTGCCAAACACAGAAGGAACACAGTATTAAGCTTTTGAACTAGGAATTAGGGTGCTTGGATTTGGGCCTCTGTTTCATCAGTACTGTACTAGCTGGATGACTTTGGACAAGTTACTTAACCTTTCTGAACATCAGTTTCCTCTGCAGTAAAATGGGATTATTAACCCATAACTATTACCTCATGAATGTGCCATAAAATTCAATAATTTATGGGGAAAGAGTTTGTAAACTGTGAAGAAGTTCTATAAACACAAAATATTTTACTTTATTTTTTGGTACTGGAGATTGAACTCAGGGGCACTCGACCACTGAGCCACATCCCCAGCCCTATTTTGTGTTTCATGTAGAGACAGGGTCTCACTGAATTGCTTAGTGCTTCGCCATTGCTGAGGCTGGCTTTGAACTCACGTTTCTCCTGTCTCAGCCTCCCTGAGTGCTGAGATTACAGGCTTGTGCCACCGTGCCTGGCTTACAAAATATTTGGGGTATGTGTAGAATATGTAGAATATGAGTAGTTTCTGGATTTTTATTTTTTGTCGTACTGGGGATTGAAACCAAGGCCTAGAACATGCCAGGCAAGTTCTTGAGCTCTTTTTATTTATTTATTTTTATTTATGTTTTATTTTGAGACAGGTTCTTGCTAAGTTGATGAGGCTAGCCTCACTCAAACTTGTGATCCTCCTGCTTCAGCCTCCCAAGTTGCTGGGATTACAGGTGTATGCCACTTTATATTATTCTTATTTTTACTATGATGGCTTCAAAATTTTTATCCAAGAATGCTTAAAGGGCAACGATATGGAAGATGGGAGACATAACTTGCTCTTTTCAAAAGATTGAGGAACAGTCAATATCAATCAGTAGTGTCCATCAATGCCAGGCGGCAGGACTAGCTGGTTATGAGGGCTGGTGAAGCCTCTCTAAACTGCCCCTTGGTTACCCTACTGTCTCTTCCCAGAACTAGGAAATAAGATCCCTGCTCCCTTAGGCTCCCTGTTTCTCTATGTACAGAACCCTCCTGAAAGACTATGGAGACAGACAAAATTAAGTCCATTAGCATCTAGAAACCTGCCAAGAAGGTGGTTGTCCAAACTAATTTAAGATGGAGTTTCTCCCAAGTCCTCACCTTGGCACCTGGCAATCCTTCCAGGATGGGAGTTCTTACAATTTAAGAAAAGAAGCCAATTTCTCAACACTCCTGAGGAGGGAGAGTCTTCCCTGAAGAGGCTGGGAAGCAGAGGAAGAGCTAAGCCTGGCCTGGGGCGAGGGCGGGAGGCTCTTCTCACACTTGGTAGACCAGGATGTGTGAGTGTTGAAGTGAAGGTCCTGACCCACCCTGTCCCAGCCTGCCAGCTCTGGGTGTGTGGCTCTGAACTCTTTTTTTTTTTTTGGTACTGGGGATTGAACTCAGGGGCACTCGACCACTGAGCCACATCCCCCAGCCCTATTTTGTGTTTTATGTAGAGACAGGGTCTCACTGAGTTGCTTAGTGCCTCGCCATTGCTGAGGCTGGCTTTGAACTCACGATTCTCCTATCTCAGCCTCCCTAAGTGCTGGGATTACAGGCTTGAGCCACCGCGCCCGGCTTGTGGCTCTGAACTCTTGTTTCCTTTGAAGTAGATGGAAAGGTGGCAAATCACATTTTGTGTGGCGTGTGTGGGCATGTCCATATGTGTACTGAGAGGGGGCCTCATTGCTGACCTGGTCTAGAGGGGCCCCCTTACTATGAAGACTCGAGTTTTGCTGAGAGCTGCAAATCGAGCATAACTTCCCAAGATCTACTTCCAGTGTAAATTACCTCCAAAAATCTCACGTTGCACTTTTTTTTTTTTTCTTTCTGGTACTGGGGATTGAACTCAGGGGCACTCGACCATGGAGCCACATCCCCAGCCCTATTTTGTGTTTTATGTAGAGACAGGGTCTCATTGAGTTGCTTAGCGCCTCGCTGTTGCTGAGGCTGGCTTTGAACTCGCAATTCTCCTGTCTCAGCCTCCCTAAGTGCTGGGATTACAGGCTTGAGCCACCGCGCCCGGCTACATTGCACCTTTTTGAAGAGACTGCCAGCTGTGCAGCCAGTTTTTTGACCTGACAGCTTTATACTCTGAAGCGGGAAATACACAGGAATGAAATAGGTTTGTCTATGCGGATCAGAGTTGGAAGAAATTCTCTAGAGGGAGAAATGAAACAGATCTAGCCAAAGCACATCAAATTCCAGTTTATTTCACATTCCACATCTGAGGGCAGAAATGAATTCTGAGTTTTAAGAAAGCAGGGAAATGAGCTGGGCGCGGTGGCTCACGCTTGTAATCCCAGCACTTAGGGAGGCTGAGACAGGAGAATCGCGAGTTCAAAGCCAGCCTCAGCAACGACGAGGCACTAAGCAACTCAGTGAGACCCTGTCTCTACATAAAACATGAAATTGGCCTGGGGATGTGGCTCAGTGGTCAAGTGCCCCTGAGTTCAATCCCCAGTACCAAAAAAAAAAAAAAAAAGAAAGCAGGGAAATGTTAGGTGGCTGGATCTTGATGCTGGAAAAACTTTTGGTGCTATAGGCTGGCGACGTAGCTGGTGGTAGAGCTCTTGTCTAGCATACAGGAGGCCCTGGTTCTATCTCAGGCACAGCAAAAATGAAAAAATTAGAACCATAACCATTGTAACACAAGCATGGGTGCCTGATCCCTCTCAGAAAGCTAATGTACCCAGTCGACGGCACTTCTGAAGTTTGAAGAGAGGTGTCTGGTTTCTGGCCTGGTGGCAGCATGCCAGGGTTTCCTCATCTGTACTCCCCTCAGGGAGTTTGGGATTAGAAAGGGGTACATGTCCCTTTCATGGTTCTGTCTTGGCACAGGAAGTGGATAAGCGGAAGAAGGAGGTAGAAACCACGCTATTCCCCAGCCTTACTCCCAGTACCCCAGGAACCCCCTGGCCAATTAAAAGTTTGGAAGTTTAGAACCTATAGATTTTTCCATAAAATATCCCTCCCTATACCTTTGCTTCAGCTCCTGTCATGAGCGGCATGCGTAATTAATAATTACTTGGAGGTGGATTGTCTTTAAATGCAAGTGTATGTTCAATCACAATAATCATCAAATATAATTAATTAATGCAAAAAGTATTCAGTGTGCCAGAGCACTCCAACTAACATTTGATGCACTAATCAAACACTATAGGTAAGTTACACTATCCTAGGGCAATTAAGCACTACCTGCAATTCACACAATCCTAGGGCAGCTAGACATTACAATTAATTCACACAATCCTAGGGCAACCATGAGCCCCAAAGTACCTCTGATGCCAGGTGACTTCTCTTAGCCAAAGAACAGACATTGTCCTTGTCTGGTGGTTCTCTTCAGCTGATGGCTGGACGTCTAATCCAGGGACAGAGAGCAAGGTGGCCAGTCTCACTGATGTCCTTGGAGCAAGCCCAAAAATGTGGCAGGGCAAGCAGTTTAAAAGCAGTTCCAAGTTGGTGGTATGGGCTGGTGATTGGTTACACCCAGTAAAAGCCAATATCCATTGGTTATGTCCAGTGAGATAGTATAATTGCAACTGGGCCTTTTGCGCATGTGCATAGGCTGAGCCCCCTATTAATTATAACCAGTAGGCCTGCTGTTAGGTGCCCCTCACTGCCCCTTTGTTGATTACATGGACTGGGCCCCTTGCAGCCCTCGATTGCATGGGCTGGGCTCTCTATCCATTGTAGGCCTATGGTTAGGTGCCTTTTTCGGCCCCCATCATTGCAAGCAGGCATGACTAAGCAAGTCAGTGGCTGCTGTTCCTTATGGCCAGCAACCCAGTGAGTCCCCGGCATGTCCAAGCATGTCCATGGCATATGCTCCTTACAGCTCCCCTGGCCTATTTGTTTGGGAAACTGCCATCTTGTCTCAGCAGGGCCTTCGAATCTGCTACACTCCATCCAGGGTCTTAGACATCATAAGTTAGAGGCTATCCTAAGCAACTTAATGAGACCCTGTCTCAAAATAAAATTTGGAAAAAGGGCTGAGGATGTGGCTCAGAAGCAGAATGCTCCTGTTTCAATCCCCAGTATCACAAAAAACTAAAGGATGCTGGGTAAGGCTCAGGAGGCTGAGGCACAAGGATTGCCAAGTTCAAAGCAACTCAGTGAGGCCCTAGGCAACCTTAGTGAGACCTTGTCTCAAAATAAAAAACGAA
This sequence comes from Xerus rutilus, assembly GCA_028644305.1. Taxonomy (NCBI): domain Eukaryota; kingdom Metazoa; phylum Chordata; class Mammalia; order Rodentia; family Sciuridae; genus Xerus; species Xerus rutilus. The sequence continues at coordinate 6,329 of JAQQSJ010002499.1, forward strand.
AAGGTCTGGGATGTGGCTCGGTGGTTAAGCACCCCTGGATTAAAAAAAAAAAAAATCTGTTTACTCATTTACTTGTTTATCATATATTTTCACAGGAGCCAAGATATTTCTCTTTTTCTTCATGTCTGTAATTAGCATCTGTGAGAAGAGTACCTGACCCATAAGTGATTCTCTGAATTTGTTGGATGAATGAAAAGGGACCATGGTTGTCACAGATGTGTCCAGGTGAAAAAGAATGCCCTCTTTAGAGGAAAATTCTTTTTATTTTTGGTACTAGGGATTGAACTCAGGGGTGCTTAATCACTGAGCCACGTCCATAGCCTTTTTCTTTTTTTTTGGTACCGGGGATTGAACTCAGGGGCACTCGACCACTGAGCCACATCCCCAGCCCTATTTTGTGTTTTATGTAGAGACAAGGTCTCACTGAGTTGTTTAGTGCCTCGCCATTGCTGAGGCTGGCTTTGAACTCGCGATTCTCCTGTCTCAGCCTCCCTAAGTGCTGGGATTAGAAGCGTGAGCCACTGCGCCCGGCTCATAGCCTTTTTCATTTTTTATTTTGAGAAAGGCCTTCACTAAATTGTTTAGGGCCTCCCTAAATTGCTGAGGCTGACCTCAAACCTGTGATTCTCCTGCCTCAGCCTCCCAAGTCTCTGGTATGTGCATTATACCACCAGATTTTAGAGGAAAATTCTGATGCACAGATGGATGGTGTTGTGGTAAAACTAGTCTCATTAATCCAGAATCATTTTCCTGCACTAAAGCATGAATAGATGATTTTTCTAATATTTTATGAAATTGGCTTATATATCTATTGAGCACCTACTATGTGCTAGGCACTGTGCTAGGAACTTTCATATATGTTGTGGCTCAACAGAGAAATTCTACTCAACGGGCATTTTGCAGCTTTCTTTCTTTTTCTTTTGTGGTGCTGGGAATCAAACTTAGGGTTGTGTCCTTATTAGGTGTTCTACCACTGAGCAGCATCCCTAGCCCTTTATTCTTTTTTTTTTTTTTAATATTTATTTTTTAGTTTTAGGTGAACACAATATCTTTATTTTATTTTTATGTGGTGCTGAGGATCGAACCCAGTGCCTCCCGCGTGCTAGGCGAGCACGTTACCACTGTGCCATAACCCCAGCCCCCCTTTATTCTTTAATTTATTTTAAGACAGGTTCTCACAATATTGCTGAGGCTGACCTTGAGCTTGCAGTCCTCCTGCCTCAGCCTCCCAAGTAGCTGGGATTACAAGTACGTGCCACCATGCTCAACTGGATGTTTCTTTTCTTTTCTTTTCTTTTTTTTTTTTTTTTTGGTACCAGAGATTGAACTCAGGGTCACTTGACCACTGAGCCACATCCCTAGCCCTATTTTGTGTTTTATGTAGAGACAGGGTCTCACTGAGTTGCTGAGTACCTCATAGTTGCTGAGGCTGGCTTTGAACTCATGATTCTCCTGTCTCAGCCTCCCAGTGCTGGGATTACAGGTGTGCACCACTGCGCCTGGCTTCAATTGGATGTTTCTTGATTTAGGATCAAGGGGCTTACTTGGAGTGATTACCTTCAGCATCAATGACACACTTGACGGCAAATATATGTAGGTGATTTGGACTAAAACTATAGCAACACACAAGACTAAGCCCGAGCTGGGCGCAATGGTGAAAGCCTGTAATCCTAGCAATTAGGGAGGCTGAGACAGGAGAATCGCGAGTTCAAAGCCAGCCTCAGCAATGGCGAGGTGCTAAGCAACTCAGTGAGACCCTGTCTCTACATAAAACACGAAATAGGGCTGGGGATGTGGCTCAGAGGTCGAGTACCCCTGAGTTCAATCCCCAGTACCAAAAAAAAAAGACTAAGCCCAAACTCAGGCAACAAAATATTGCCTCCTTCTGCTTTTGTATTTCCAGTTACAAGGGAAGTACTGTAACAAACAAAAGTCAGTTAAAGATCTAGGCAGGATTGTATCTGGTCAACAGAGATTTTATTGTGTTTTTTGTTCTTTTTTTTTTTTTTTTTTGGTACTGGGGATTGAACTCAAGGGTACTTGACCACTGAGCCACATCACCAGCCCTATTTTGTATTTTATTTAGAGACAGGGTCTCACTGAGTTGCTTAGTGCCTCATAGTTGCTGAGGCTGGCTTTGAACTCACGATCCTCCTGTCTCAGCCTGGGATCACAGGAGTGCACCACCGTGCCCAGCTTTATTGTACATTTGAACTATGCTTTGATGTTACAAAGCTTTGAATCAATAATAGCAGGTGAGATATATCATGCATGTACTCTTCGGAGGAGTTTACATTTATTAACTCATTTAATCCTTCCAACAATCCTCTCTACGTACTTTTTAAAAAAAATTTTTTTTTTTTGTAGATGGACACAATCAATACCTTTGTTTTATTTATTTATTTTTATGTGATGCTGAGGATCCAACCCAGTACCTCACAGGTGCTAGGTAAGTGCTCTACCACTGAGCCACAACCCCAACCCCATCTAGGTACTTTTATTATCTCTATTTTACAAATAAGAAGATGGAGGCTCAGAGAAGTTGACTCGTCCAAAGTTACACAGCCAGAAAATGGTACAGAAAGAATTTGAATAGAGACTTCTATGCTTACATTATGCTGTTCTGGTAGCCAACCAACTTGTCCTGGTTTGCCCAGGACTTCCCTGATTTTGGTCAGCAATTTTGCAAATAAAACCATAATTACATCCAGATTGTGCAGCATCTAGTGTGCTGATCGCTAAGAAGATAGGGGAATTGTGAAAATGACCTTGTTAGACTCTTGCTATTAAAGTAAACTAGGTAATAAATAGAAAGATCTGTGGAGAGGACAAAAACAGGAGCCAAAGAAAACAGTTCCAAATGAGAAATAATGACTGAGAATGGGTTTGGCAAAGGGCTGGCTGCAATGGAGGCAAAGAAAGTTGGAAATACCTGAAACAATGAAGGTGATGATGGTAGTAGTTGAATGTCATGTGACAGTTCATTTCTTTCTTTTTTGGGGGGGCGAGAGTACTGAGGAGTGAACCTAGAGGAGCTTTATCACTGAGCTACATCCCCTTCTTATTTATTTTTTTAACTTTTGAGACAGGGTCTCACTAAGTTGCTTAGATCCTCACCAAGTTGCTGAGGCTGGCTTTGAAGTCGCAATCCTCCTGCCTCAGCCTCCCAAACCACTGAGATTACAGACATGCCCCTCTGTGCTCCGCGCCTGGTTCTTTTTTTTTTTTTTTTTAAGTATTTTTTTAGTTGTAGATGGACACAATGTCTTTATTTTATTGCTTTGTATGTGGTGCTGAGGATCGAACCCAGGGCCTCACACATGCGAGGCAAGCGCTCTACCACTGAGCTACAATCCCAGCCCCGCGCCTGGTTCTTTCTAATCACTTTACCCAGGTTAACTCATGTAATGCTCAGGCAGCCATGTGAGGTAGCACTGTTACTCAATTCACAGATGACAAAATTGAAGCTCAGAGAAATGAAGCTGGGAGAATCCTTCGTCCATCTGAGGAAGCAGCCTGCCCTAGGAGGGGATTACTTAAGAAAGCCCCTGTGAAAAGGGATGTAGGCTTAGGCTTGTTCTTGGTTTGAAAGATAGTTTTAAAATGTTTCGCACTAGCCGGGCGCGGTGGCTCACGCTTGTAATCCCAGCACTTAGGGAGGCTGAGACAGGAGAATCGCCAGTTCAAAGCCAGCCTCAGCAATGGCGAGGTGCTAAGCAACTCAGTGAGACCCTGTCTCTACATAAAAAAAACACAAAATAGGGCTGAGGATGTGGCTCAGTGGTCAAGTGCCCCTGAGTTCAATCCCCAGTACCAAAAAAAAAAAAAAAAAAAATGTTTCGCACTTACTCTGTTTCCAGAATCCCTGAAGACAGAAGCATTATTTCCAGCCCCAATGGTTTGCTCACATTTGAACTGGAAATCAGGATAAGGACCAAGAGCCAGCCTGGCCCTTTCACTCACCAAAGAGATTACCATCCAGCAATCAGTAAACTGCTTTTATGAGCAGGGCTTGCCGCCTGACCTGGTGTTTGACAGCTGGCAAACCAGGAATCTCCTATGTGACTTGGCTGGATAACTGCATGTTAATGAATGACTGATGAGAAAACACAGCAATGATTGCTCCTATTAGATGTCCCATTGCTTCGGGAGATGCCCAGGCCCCTCTGGAATAGCCAGTTTCATTTTATGCACCTTGGCAAATTCTTTATCAGTCACCCTCAAGGGCTTGCAATTAATTTTCATTTGTCCTGTTTTTTTCACAAGTGAGTTATAAATGGCTGCCTTCCTAGTGTTGTACAAAATCTCCTTTTAAAATAGTCCCCTGTGATAGGTAGAAGAGATCTCTTTAGAGCTGGGTAAATACATGAAGGACTTTGTTCTGAGGAGGGGGTGGGCCGGATTTGCCATAATCCCAGTGGCTATTTTGCTTCTGCTTTCAGATAGGTTTTTTTTTCTTTTCAGTACTGGGAATTCACCCAGGAGCACTTTACCCCTGAGCTCTATCCACAGCCCTTTTTATTTTGAGACAAGCCCGTGCTAAATTGCGGAGGCTGGCTTTGAATTTGTGGTCCTCCTGCCTCAGCCTCCTGAGTAGCTGGGATTATAGGTGTGAGACACTGTGCTTGGCTAGAATGTGTTTTTAAAAAATGGATGGGGGTAGGGTTTTTACTTTTGTTTTATTTTGTTATTACTAATTACCCCCTTTTTTAAAAAAAAAAAGTTGTTTTTTTTTTCTCTCTGACTCTCTTTCTGTCTGTCTGTCTCTCTCTTTCTTCAGTGCTGGGGTTGAACCCAAGTCTCACACATGCTAAGCATGTAACTACCAGTGAGCTACACCCCTAGCCTACCTACTTTTAAAAAATAAACTCTGATTTAATGGATATGTGAAGTGTGATTTAGTAAATAATTTTGAATCAAAGTGTACTATCTGAATGCCTCTAAAAAATTGTGGTAAACTACACGTAAACCTGAAATGTACCTCCTTCACCATTTGCAGAGAATAGTTCGATGGCATGAAGTACATTCACATCATTGTGCTACCATAACCACCATCCAGCCACAGAACTCTTCTCATTTCGCAAAACAGAAACTCTGTAACCACTAAAAAATGACTCCTCATTGTCCTCTCTCCTTTTTTATTTTTTTAAATATATATATTTTTATTAGTTGTTGATGGATATTTATTTATTTATTTACATGTGGTGCTGAGAATCAAACCCAGTGCTTCACACATGCTTGGCAAGTGCTCTTCCACTGAGCCACAACCTCAGCCCTCCTTTTTTATTTTTGTTTATTTTTTTTGGTACTGTGGATTGAATCCAGAGGCACTTACCATTGAGACATCTCTTCAGCCCTTATTTATTTATTTATTTATTATTTTAGTTCTAAGGATTAAATCCAGGAGCACAGCTGGGCGCGGTGGTGCAAGCCTGTAATCCCAGCACTTAGGGAGGCTGAGACAGGAGAATCGCAAGTTCAAAGCCAGCCTCAGCAATGGCGAGGCGCTAAGCAACTCAGTGAGACCCTGTCTCTACATAAAACACAAAATAGGGCTGGGGATGTGGCTCAGTGGTCGGGTACCCCTGAGTTTAATCCCTGGCACCAAAAAACAAAACAAAACAAAAAAAGAAAAAAGAAACTACAACAATGGAATCTTACTGTTCATAGCACTCTGTCACTTCAAGGCTACCTTATGTTCATTTCATCCATGTGCTGTGATTCATTTAACCATTTTCCTAGTGATAGACATTTGGATTATTTGTAGTTTTTTACTATTAAAAGCAATGTGGGGCTGGGATTGTAGCTCAGTGGTAAAGTGCTTGCCTTGCATGCGTGAGGCACTGGGTTCGATCCTCAGCACCACATAAAAACAAATAAATAAAGATATTGTGTCCATCTACAACTAAAAAAAATTTTTTTAAAAAAGCAATGTGGCGGGCTGGGATTGTAGCTCAGTGGTGGAGCGCTTGCCTCGCATGCGTGAGGCCCTGGGTTCGATCCTCAGCACCACATACAAAGCAATAAAATAAAGACATTGTGTCCAACTACAACTAAAAAAAAAAAAAAAAAAAGCAATGTGGCAATAAACTTCCTTATGCATTTTTACATAGTTTTGCATAATTGTGTATACATAGGATACACAAAGATAAATTCTTAAGATTTAAAAGTTGGATGGGGGGCTCAGGGTATGGTTCAGTGATAGAGCACATACTTAGTTTGCCTAAGGCCCTGGGTTTCATCTCTGGCAACAAGAGAAAAAAATTGGTTTTGGATGGATATTTACAAATACTGAAGGATAAAATTTTAAGGCAAATACTAATCTGAGAAACCTGCTCATGGCTTTGTGAGTGGCTA
>JAQQSJ010000025.1:0-19899 GCA_028644305.1 Xerus rutilus
TTCTAATTATTTTCTGTATTCTACTTCTTTTGGTGTTAATGTGAACCAATTTCAATAGTTACTGCATTTCTGTGAAAACCTATGAGTATTGTCTATCACTAAGGAACATGGTGGGTACTGGGCTATGCTGGTTCACAAAACACAACAGAGTCCTGTCATTAGGGAACTTCCAGTCTGAGCAGACACATAAAAGAAGACCACATGAAAGCTACACAAACAATAAAAAGGAAAGAGTAAGTAACCTTCGGGTACAGGTGGTTAGAAGGCTGAGAAGAGTTATGTCAGAGTCAGAATGGACTGTTTTTTCTTTTTTGTTCTTTTTCTTTTGGCAGTGCTGGAGCCCAAACACAGGCCCTTGCGTATGCTAGGCAATCTCTAAGTTACATCTGCACTCCCAAGGAGTGTCTTTTTTTTATATAAAAAATATTTTTAAAAAATTTTCTGACAATAACCAAGTGTGAATTGCACTTTAGTAAGTGCCACAGAGGTGTGTTTTTTTCCTATTAAGTCTCTTCTTTTTTTTTTTTTGTACTAGAGATTGAATTTGAGATTGAACTCAACCACTGAGCCACATCCCCAGCCCTATTTTGTGTTTTATGTAGAGACAGGGTCTCACTGAGTTGCTTAGCGCCTCACCAATGCTGAGGCTGGCTTTGAACTCGCAATTCTCCTGTCTCAGCCTCCCTAAATGCTGGGATTACAGGCTTGTGCCGCTGCGCCCGGCTTGATTACATCTCTTCTGCAAATGAAGGGAAAGGTAAGTTTTTTTCTTCTCATTCAAAACTATGGATTTTTGTGCCTCTAGGAAAGAGGACTGAGACTCATCCTCAAAACTGGGAAACTGAGCAAGAGACTAGTTTTCAGATCTCTGAGTTTTATGAACATCAAAAAAGAAGACCCAGTCTTGCAGCAGGATGTGAGGTGCCTGCATGGATGTAGGAAGTGGGCCACCAGTAGTACTCCCTGGAGTTCCTTCATGAAGTCTCTCTGCAGTCTTTGGCATGTAGCCCTGGAGTGAGCACTACCTGGATGCCTTCTCCAAAGGTGAGGGACCAGGACTTTCTATAGCATCGTACAGCAGAGAAAGAAGTCATTTTCAGAGATCCTAGAGACTAAGGAAGGGAGATGCCTTGAAAGATACATAAGATTATGCCTAATTTAATTTGATTTAGAAAAATAAGGAAACTTGACTTTTCCTGCATGTAAGAATTATAGATCAGTATAAGAGCAACTCCTATTAGGGACAAAATAAATGATATGAAAGTTCAGCATGACTTAATCTCCAAGTAATCACAAAGCAATGAACAGAAGATACATTTGTAAGAATTAAAGACTTTAAAGATTAATGTGTCTGAATTAAATTGAACACATTTTCAGATTGGAAGAAAATTGTGTTTGACTTGTAGGTTTCTGGTTACTAAGGATACAGGTAAATGAGCGTAAAAATTTCATAAATGTAGAGGTCCCAAGTTAATCCCCTTTTGGGCTTAGGTCCACAGGAAAATAATATATTTTGTAGAAAGACTTTTTTGGGGGGCACCACACTGTTTCATAAATGAGTTCAAATGGTAGGCCTTGAATTTGAAGCTGATGATAGGGCATGATTATAATGCAGTGGCTTGAACTCACTTGCCAGTGCTCTATTTGAAAAATGAAAGTGTGCTGGGCATAGTTGCACACACCTGTAAAACCAGCAATTTGGGAGACTGAGACAGGAGGATCACAAGTTCAAGGTCAACCTCAGCAATTTGGGAAGCCTTGTCTGAAAATTTAAAAGGGGGGGGGGTGGCGGCTGGGATGTAGCTCAGTGGTTAGAGTACCCCTGTGCTCAATCCCCAATATCAAAAAAAGAAAGAAAAGAAAAATGAAGGTGTGCTTGGCTATAAGCCATACCGTTTTTTCCCCCCTGTGGTGCTGGGGATTGAACCCTCAGCCTTGTGCATATGAGGCAGGCATTCTACAAACTGAGCTATATCCCCAGCCTTAAGCCATACATTTTTTCAAATCATTTTATATTTAATAATGTGATAATAATTCAAAATATGAAAAATGTGTTCCCTTTAAATAGGATGCCATCATGATGGCCTCATATAAGCATGCCCAAAGGCAATAAGGGAACTGGTTTCCAAAAGCATGGGTGGTACGAAGGCTTCATGGCTCACAGATTGACACGTTTGGTTACGAATTCTCTGAAACGGGGTAGGAGACAGAAGAGACATGAAATTTAAGGGACCCTCCTAGAACAGAGTGTGGTTGCTGGGTCATGAGTACCGTGAAGTGTTTCTTATTTTTGTTTGTTTTTGTTTTGTTTTGTTTGGTACTGGGGATTGAACTCAGGGGTACTCGACCACTGAGCCACATCCCCAGCCCTATTTTGTGTTTTATGTAGACACAGTGTCTCACTGAGTTGCTTAGCGCCTCGCCATTGCTGAGGCTGGCTTTGAACTCGAGATTCTCCTGTCTCAGCCTCCCTAAATGCTGGGATTACAGGCGTGTGCCACCGCACCAGGCTTGAAGTGTTTCTTGATGGTGATTTGGTGCCGTGAGTGTTTGTTGTCTGGGGAGAACTGAGCAGGATGGGCTGAGCAAGTCTGTTGTACCATAGGATCAAATTTCTTCAGTGTATAGACCCAATTTTGTGCATTGAGGAAATACTTGAGAAACATGACCATGCTTAAACCTGAAGCTCCAAGTCCCAAGCCATATATTTTAAAAGCAGAACGGGTTTTTTCTGCCTGGGCCGGTGAATTCCTGAATACCTGGTGTCTATTGTGTGAACCTGGCTTCTCATTTGTCTACACGAACAATGTAGACCCAATGGCTGTCCCTTGAAGGCTGCCCAAGACAAGGAGATACACACCTGTTCCTACTGTGCAGGTGCTCTGGTGTCCCTGCAGAAGGCCTGGTCCTCTCTTCAATGGGTAAAGCAAAACTCAGTTTCTGCCAGAAGGCAAGTTCTGCAAGGTGGAGGCTCACTGGCTTCCTCATGCCCACCCAGCCTGGAATGGTGAGAAGTGTAGTTCTTTACTCCTCTTTGCTAAGTCTCAATTTCTCTCTCCCTAGATCCTAGGGAAGTACTTATGTTTTGTGACTTTTCTCTGTACATAGGTTCTGTGGTTTTAATGTGTCCCTCAAAGGGTCATGTGTTGAAAACTTAATCCCCAAATTCATATGTTCAAGGTCTTTGGAGATAGGTCATTTAGGCAGTAGTCAGATTAGATAAGGTCATAAGGGCAAGACCCCCATGATGGCATCAGTGGCTTTATAAGAAGAGAAATTTGAGTTGATATGTTTCTTGATCTCACCATGATGCCCTCTGGCATGTTATGATGCAGAAAGAAGACCCTTACTAGATGCCAGTGTCATGGTTTTGTTCTTCCCAGCCTCCAAAAGCATGAACCAGATAAATGTCTTTTCTTTATCAATTATCCAGTCTCAGGTATTCTGTTACAGCAATAGAAAAGGGCAAAGACAATAAGCACACATATTTGGAAGAAAAAGGATATGCTCCTAGTTCTAGCTTTAGAAACTATGATCCTAGAAAAACATAATAAAATTTCATAAAACCAACACAATAAAATAATAGTAACAATTGCTAATATATAGCTTTTCAAATTTCAGAAAAGTCTCAGGGTAAGCTTTGATGGATCAAGAGCAGTTTACCAGTGACAATGTAAACTGGTAAAGATGGAGGAAGGTAAGCATTCTAGTCAAAAAGAGTGGGTGGCACAGAAACACCTAAAAGACTGAATATTTGAGGAATTCTACAGAATTTGGTATCCCTGAAATTTAAAGTGACATAGGGAGGTAACAAGAAATAAAGTTAGAGAAGATGGAAAAGGCCACATTACAAGTGGCTTTGGGTGTTGAGACTGTTATAGGCTGAATTGTGTCCCCTCAAATTCCTATGTTGATGGCCTAATTGCAAGAATCTCAGAATATATTCATAGATAGCACCTATAATAAACAGGTTATTTTCCTTTTGGTACTAGGGATTGAACTCATGGTACTCAGCCACTGAGCCACATCCCCAGCCCTATTTTGTGTGTTATGTAGAGACAGGGTCTCACTGAGTTGCTTAGTGCCTCGCCATTGCTGAGACTGGCTTTGAATTCGCAATTCTCCTGTCGCAGGCGCCCAAAGTGCTGGGATCACAGGTATGTGCCACCTCGCCTGGCTCCTTTTTTTTTTTTTTTTTGAGAAGAGGAAGTTTGAATACATAAAGATGACAGGAATGTGTGCACATAGACGGAAGACCATATGAGAACACAGAGATAAGGTGGTCATCTGTAAGACAAGAAGAAACTGTAGAAGAAACCAGGCCTGCCGACATTTTGAAATTGAAGAATTATGAATATATATGATATTTTCCTTATTTGCATAAAGAACTACTGAAAATATGTGTAAGTAGAAGATGGGATGTGATTTTCTTCACTGTGAATTCTTCAAATTGTTTTTACCTTTTATTTTAATTTATTTTTATTATTTATTTATTTATTTATTTTGGTACTGGGGATTGAACTCAGGGGCACTCGACCACTAAGCGACATCCCAGCCCTATTTTGTGTTTTATGTAGAGACAGGGTCTCACTGAGTTGCTTAGCGCCTCGCCATTGCTGAGGCTGGCTTTGAACTTGCGATTCTCCTGTCTCAGCCTCCCTGAGTGCTAGGATTACAGGCTTGTGCTACCACGCCCGGCTTGTTTTTACCTTTTAAATATGTGATTGTGTTGCCAAACTTTAAGTGGATCTATATGTACACACACGCGCTCGTGTGTCCTAAGTCATATTATGATAGACATGGAGATGGACCATTCAGATCCCCTTTAGGGAATGAAGATCATTTGGCCTAACCAACGCATGGGTTCCACATCTGTGAATGAAAAATATTCAGCAGAAATAAATTGAATCTGTATTGAACATGTACATATTTTTCTTGTCATTATTTCTTAAATAACATAATATGATAACCATTTTCATAAAATTTGCATTGTATTCACTATTTAAAGTAATTTGGAGATGTTTTAAAGTATATGTGTGGATATGCATAAGTTCTATGTAAATACTATGCCATTTTATATAAGGGACTTGAGCACCCATGGATTTTGTATCCTGGCACCAACCCCCATGGATATAGAGGGACAGTTATTCTGCCCAGCTATGGAGAATGCTGTTAGCATAGAACTTCCAACTGTCAGCACCTTTGGGGTTTACCTCAGGTATAAAGGACAGCTTACATTTGGCCAGAGTGAGGAGGGAAGGGCATAAAGGTTGAGACATTTTAGTCTTACAATGACTAGCACTAGGCGCGTACACCTCCTTAGCTCCCAGCCTGGCAGATGCCTAGCAGATGTCCAGGCTGCATCTGGGTTCACCTTTTTCCTCTGATCAATTTTGCTTTCTCCCTCAACTCCCTCCTTGCTCCCACTCTTGGGATGAAACCTAGGGGAACTCTACCACCAAGCTACATCTCCAGTCCTTTTTGTTTTGAGATAAGTTCTCCCTAAATTATCCAGGCTGACTTCAAATTTGAGGTCCTCCTGCTTTAGGCTCCTGAGTAGCTGGGATGGCAGGTGTGCCCCACCACACCTAGCCCTCCTCCCACTCTTATAAAGGTCTCACAAACTGAACTGCAGCTCAGAATCCACCTCCAGAGAAGTCAGAAACACACATATTTGGTAACATTGTAAAGATTCAATTTTTATTGCATATCATACCTAATAACAAAATCAAGACATTTGCCTTTAAAGGAATAATTTAAATAACATCATAGAAACTTATTTTTCCTGTGGTCTTACATATTACAACGTATACCGGGGATTGAACTCAGGGGCACTCGACCACTGAGCCACATTCCTAGCCTTATTTTGTGTTTTATGTAGAGACAGGGTCTCACTGAGTTGCTTAGTGCCCCGCTGTTGCTGAGGCTGGCTTTGAACTCGCGATCCTCCTGTCTCAGCCTCCCTAAGTGCTGGATTACAGGCTTGAGCCACCACGCCCGGCTACAACATAACCTTTTTTTTTTTTGGCACTGAGGATTGAACTCAGGGATGATGGACCACTGAGCCACATCCCCAGCCCTATTTTGTGTTTTATGCAGAGACAGGGTTACAATGTAACCTTTTAAAGTAACTATTCTAACAACACCTTTATGATGTATCTTATTCTCAGCAAACAAATGAACAAACAAACAAAAACAACCAATTATGTAACTAAAGGTTTTTTACTTCTGACATTATCAAGGAAGGAACAACAATGTCTGTTTATAAATGAAAGCAAATCGAAAGTCTTTTCCTCAATGAAACAGTCTACCAGTTGTGCATATTACCTACCCCATATACATACACATACTAAATTGACCTTTGCAATACTTCCATGTATCATCTGTGGTTAATCACTTAATGAGCTCCTTATGCAATGCTATGTGTCAGGTTTGGGGGTGTAGCTCAGCTCTACAGCACTTTCCTAGCTTGTGCAAGGTCCTGGGTAGAATACCCAGCACCACAAGAGAAAAAAGAAAAAAATATGTGTCAGAAACTATTCTAAGACATGTGTCCCATTTTCAAAGAACCCACACTATATTTGGCACTTGAATAATATTATCAGAATGCTTTTAAAATTGTGGTTTGAGGGGAATAATATGTAACCTCAAATCTAAGGCTTAAGGACTGTCACAGCAGGATAGATGTGGGTCAGGGGTAGGGCCCTTGCCTAGCATGTGCAAAACCCTTGGGTGGATCCCCAGTACCACAAACATTTTAAAAAAGTTAGTTCAAGGTATTACAACATTTTCTGCAAGACTGTTCCATTCAGACTTCTTTTCTTAGGAAAAATGTGTTTTCTTAAAACACATGCTAAAAGCCATCTCAAGTATCTTTACTAAATATACTTTATATTTTTTTCTTTCAATCTTCATTCTAAAAAAATTAAACATATAAGAATTATATATCTTTCTAGATTCATTAATGCATAAAATAAATCACTAGTGGATGACACTTTAAAAGTTTTTGCCCAATTGCCTATTTTGTCTGTTATTTAATCTTTTTTTTTTTTTTTTTTTTTTTGGTACTGGGGATTGAACTCAGGGGCACTCGACCACTGAGCCACATCCCCAGCCCTATTTTGTGTTTTTATGTAGAGACAGGGTCTCACTGAGTTGCTTAGCGCCTCGCCGTTGCTGAGGCTGGCTTTGAACCCGCGATTCTCCTGTCTCAGCCTCCCTAAGTGCTGGGATTACAGGCTTGAGCCACCGCGCCCGGCTTGTTATTTAATCTTAATAAGATCAGATGTGGGGGCTGGGTTTGTGGCTCAGTGGTAGAACACTTGCCTGGCACATAGGAGGCACTGCTAGCATGTAGGAGGCATTGAGTTTGTTACTCAGCACCACATATAAGTAAATAAATAAAGGTAGCATGTCCCTCTACAATTAGAAAATATTTTTTAAAAAGTTCAGATGGGACAACAAATTTCAAAGCACTTTTCAAACTTAAGTCAAATTATTAGCATTGCTGCTTTTATTATTAATTATTAAGAAAGTAAAGGTATTAAGCCTTGTTTTCCCCCTTAAGATTCTGCAGATAATGTAATTTAAATGCTAAAAAAAATGTTTTCCTTTCTAAAAGTTCTATATGTCTTGGCATATCATAAATAAAAATTATAGTATTAATTTCATGTGCATCTGTAGTGTGATATTAACTCAGTAATCTGACATCTAGTAGGACCATAAAAGTACCTACTTTATTAAAGGAGGTAAAAGTTGAATTAGTACTGATTATTTTATTTAAAGTTTGGATCAGGTCTCAATTACTTGAAACAGCTATTCATTTTTTAGTGCTTATTACTTACTCAAAGAGTTCTAAATACAAGTAGGATTTTCTCTGAGTTTATCAAGTACTCAAGAGTAATAGCGCAAATACAGAGGCAGAGAGAGAGAAATACCACAAAGATGGGATCATACAGTGCAGAGTGGTATTTTAATTGTGATGATGGTTGCAAGAGTGTATTCATATGTTAAAGCATATTAAATTATATGCTTTAAATATATAAAAGTTTATTGTAGGTCCAATTTGCTTCAATAAAGTTTGTTGTAAAGTACCAGGGCGAGAAGTTTTTATACAATTTTAAGTATAATGGAAAATACTGCAGTTTTATTTTTCATCAGAGAAATGATTACCGCAGTATTCTGCTTTATGAAGATAAAAGAGTCACAGTGTTAGTTAATTAAATGGAAAAAGGAAAGTGGTAAACCAGGATAGAGGACCCCAGTATGGAGTATTCTGCTGAATTACATAGACACTGTGATTGTTAAAGGCTTCATAGATTGTTAAAGTAGGTACATAAAGGCTTTATTGACTTAGAGACTGTTAAGGAAAAAGAAAAAATCTTGCTTGGAGCTTTAAGATTGATTCCCAGGCCAGGCACCATGGTACACCATGCCTGTAATCCCAGCAACTCTAGAGGCTGAGGCAGGAGGATGGCGAGTTCAAAGCCAGCCTCAGCAATTTAGCAAGGCCGTAAGCAACTCAGCGAGACCACGTTTCTAAATAAAATGTAAAGAAGGGCTGAGGATATGGCTCAGTGGCTAAGTGGTCCTGGGTTCAATCTCTGGTATAAAAGAAAAAGAAAGAAAGAAAGTAAAAATAAACTTAGTAGAGCAAATACATGAATGTCTCTCTCTGCCACTTCCAGAAAATACCAGGAAGATGTCAGTAAAGGAATAAAATGATACAAGACCACAAGGACAAAGAACAGGAGAAGTGGTGACAACCAGTTAGAGACATACCTAACATTTTGGAAGTTGGAAAAGATGAGTGGTATCTGACTTAACAGAAGGGAAACAGCTGACACTCAAATGGAAAAGCGCAAATAACAGCAACAAGAACTAACTCCAGAACAAGGAGCAAACCATTTTGAAGACAGAAAACTCCAGAGTTAATCAGGAATCGGAGGCAATGGTACATTGTAATTAACAAAACGAAAAGGGAAAAAGTAACTCTGTGAAGGCAAAGACAATTCAGGAGAATGGTAAATAAAAAGGAATTATTGGAAAAGAAAATTTTCAGAAGGATAAAGTATTATAGTCATAAAATGCTGAAAGTGTTACAGAACTATTTATGGAATAAAAAGACTAAAAGGTGACAGTACAGAAGCAAAAATATTAAAGTCTGTATGTAATTCTATAAAGTGGAGCTTTATATAAAGTCAAAGAGATGGAAAGAAAGGAGAGAAAATATTTTTAATGGCAGTAAAATTTATATGACATAAAATTAATTATTTTAAGGTGTATAATTTGGTGGCATTTAGAGCATTCATGATATTGTATAATCATCATCTTTTCCTAATTTCCAAACTTTTTCATCACCCTGGAGAAATACCTTGTAAAATATTTTTAAAATTTAGCTAGAGGGACTGGGGTTATGGCTCAGTAGTAGAGTGCTTGCCTAGCATGCGTGAGGCACTGGATTCGATCCTCAGCACCACATAAAAACAAAATAAAGATATTCTGTCCACCTACAACTAAAAAATAAATATTCAAAAAAAAGTTAGCTAGAAGGCCCAACATCTGACTAATAGGAGTTCCAGAAAATGAGAACAAAAAATGGTAGGAAAGAATTATCAAAGAAGTGCTTCAGGACAAATTTCCAGAGTTGATGGATGACTTGAATTTCCTGATTGAAAAGATACATTATGCCTTTTTCACATTATGCCCAACAAAGTAAAAATTCTCGTGCCAAGTATATCAAGATAAAATATCAACATTTCAAGGACAAAGAGAAAATCCTTAACGTTTTCAGTGAGAAAACACAAATTATATACAATTTTTTTTTTTCGTAATGGAGATTGAATTCAGGGGTACTCAACCACTGAGCCACATCCCCAGCCCTATTTTATGTTTTATGTAGAGACAAGATCTCACTGAGTTGCTTAGCGCCTCACCGTTGCTGAGGCTGGCTTTGAAACAAATAATTGAGTATCACAATAATTCCAGATTTTCCAATAACACTGGAAGATAATAAAGTAGTGCATTTAATACTAAAATAATTTCCACGTAGAATTCCACTCATAACTAAATTATTGATCAGCATGATAAGTAAATATGACATTTTCAGAATGTAAGCTTTCAAAAATTTACCCCTTATCTTTTCTTTCTTAGGAAGCTAGGGAGAATGTAAACTCAGAAAAAAAAATGTGGGAACAAGAGAAAAAAATCTGTCACAGTGAAGACAACTTTGAGGAAGAGGAGGAGATGGAGGAGAAGAGGGAGAGAGTTGGGGAGCGGGAGGGAGGAGGTGCTTCCAGAGTGACCTTGCACAGCTGGTAAGGAGAGAAATTAAGAAGACAAAGAGGTTCAGGAGGAATTTTTTCCCATGACAAATGTAACTCATAGATTACTTGATGTTTTAGTGAGTGTTTAGACATGTTGAATAAAGATTAACAGTTTTCTTTAAGAGTTTGAGAATGAATTAGTAATAGGTACTAGAAAACTAAACAAATAGGGAAATATCATTAACTGCAGGAAATACAGACCAAAAAAAAAATATTGCATGCAAATGAAAATGTTACTGGAGTTCACAGGATGGCTCATCTGTGAAATAATATTAACATAGTTGTAATTAATGTAAATGCTGAATATTGATTTAACTCCTAATAGCAATATTACTACATTGAAAAGAGGTGAGTTCTGAGGATGTAGCTTAGTGGTAGAGAGCTTGCCTAACATGTATGAGGACCTGGTTTAAATCCCTAGCACTGAGGAAAAAAAAAATGACTGAAGAAGTGTGTCTATATGTATGTGCATGTTTTGCAGGGGAAGACATATATAAGAGAGATTAAATCTTAATTTTTTACAGTATGAAGTCAACAAACACAGTCTAAAACTTTTTAAAAATATTAAGCAATACTAGTATAACTTATTTAGAGTTAGAAAGGTAAATAATAAGCAGGAGAAACCTAACAGACTTTTTAAAAACATCTTTTTAGTTGTAGAAGACATAATATCTTTTTATTTATTTATTTTTATGTGGTGCTGAGAATCAAACCCGGTGCCTCACGCATATAAGGCAAGTGCTCTACCACTGAGCTACAATCCCAGCCCCAACCTAACAGTCTTGATAGTGGTTTCCACTAATGATCTGGAATCAGGGGTGGAGAGAGATAGGTCCCAAGACTGTTGCTATTTCTTCATTTGGTTCTTTATTAAAAACTCTATAGTACTATCTGATTGTTTCAATTATTTACCCATTTTATTAAGCATTCTATTAAGTGGTTATTTAGTGAAGAGAATAAATATTACATATAATGTAAATGAAATTAACTGCCTAAATTGTAGTCAACTAGGAACTTACTTGGAATAAAATTTCCAAGTAGAGCTCACATGTAGATTCAGTAAATACTTATTCTTAAGAACTTAGATGGAAGTGAAGATGGTATAGTCTAGAAAACTATGATGATTAAAAATGTGGTTCAAGTACTGACAAAAAATACTCATGCTGATGATGCCTATGAATAATTTGAATATAATTATTCAAAGTATATCAGTGGGAAAACATTCTAAAACAATATTAGATAACATAAAATTATAAATATGTTTGTAAATAAATTTTTGCATCTCACTAGGAAAATAAGAGATTGATTTAAATTTGAGGTCACTATATATTTGTGCAAATTTTGTAGTTTTATTCTATTTGTCTCTGAAGTAACTAGTAATTTCATTTAAATTTAATTAATAATCTACTACTAATTAGTTTCTGTTTTCTTTTTCTATCCTATATTGTCACTGAAAACATATTTTTGTGAAACCTACATGCTGAACTGTCTCATAATACCATCTTAATTGATTCAAAATGAAAATGTCCATACTACTTAAAATATTTTGATAAGTAATGTAAGGTTACATATGTTAGAAAAAGCTGAAAATTGCCCATTCATTCACTGGAGATTGAAATTGTCTTAGAATTTTCATTTGTAGGCCCTGAAGACTTAAGGAAAGTCTACAGATTTATTAACCCAGAATAAAGGGATCAAATTTGTTCTATATAATGATATAGTTGAGGATCTAAACTGTAAAATAAAAGACACCAAATAAATGGCTCATCTCCTCTGTTTTAACCATATCCAAAATTAATCCCACCATTTTGATCACATCTTTGACAATAGAGTCTTTCATTCCAATTCTATGACATTAGCCTGGGATCCAGGAACATCCTGAAGGACAGAAAGGGATTACCAAGGAAACCACTGCAGAAATCCCAAGTATCTTTTAGGTGCTTTACAGCCAACAGCTGAAAGACCTTCTGGATATGGTCACTGTTGTGACAGGGTGTATTGCTTCAGGGTCAAGCTGTGGTGAGATTATGTATGGACAACCCTGGACTCCCACAGAATAAAAAATATTCTAAAGAACCCTCCAAAACAAAAACAAAATCAAATCACAATAAAAACCAGGTATAAAATAAGCAAAAACCTAGAGCTAGGGTTATGGCTCAGTGGTAGAGTGCTTGCCTAGCATGTGTGAGGCACTGGGTTCAATTCTCAGCACCACATATGAGTAAATAAATAAAATAAAGGTCCATTAGCATCTAAAAAAATATTTGGAAAAAAAAAAAGAACCTAAGTAAGAAGGAGTCCTTCATTGTACTGATCAAAGACATCATTCTGATGTTGATAACAGTGCAATCAAATCTTTACCTATAGATATCACTAGAAAAGGTTTAAATGTCTTTTAGCAGGGAAAATAAAGTGAAACTTTTTCTTGTTACTCTTTCTGGGAGAGCCAGAAATTTCTGGATCAGATACAATTTAATTGGATAATTTCCTGTGAATAAACATACATCCCTGTTTAATACAGTAGAGAAGAAATCCAATTTTATTTGCATTTCATTGTAGTATTTTGAAGAATGAAGTGTTAAATTGGATAACAAAGTTCCCTTTGTTTTACTCTACCTGAGATTTAATTACAAAACTTGTAACATTCAGTTATAAGTGGGAAAAATATGACCCCCAAATTATCTGATCTTTAATGGCTTCATTTTAACACCTAGATACAAAAAGAAAAGAAAGGAAGTATACCCTCTTAACCTACTCATATGGAAACGTAACTCAAATGGAAACATTTTATAAATGTTTATTGATATAAACAAAAACAAAGTTGCTTTATCTATCAACATTATTATGCTATGCAATAAAATATTCCTGGTGATAAATAGCAGTTACTAACCTTTAACTAATGTTTTAAAATTTCTATTTTTTCTGTTCTGATATAAAGCAACATCTATATCAAATAATTACAGGGGAGAGGAAAAGGAAAGGAATTAGGATAGGGTGTAAAGGTTGTACACATCCTAAATGGTGTGATTACAGGGCCTGATGGCCACCAAATAGATCCATTAGTCGTAATTGAAGCTGTCAGGAGCCGGTTAAATGGCTGTCTCTGAGGAGGTCACCTTCCACACGTGAGCTGGCCTATGCCTTGCGTTAGCCTTGTCAGGAGGTTGAATCCTGATTTGTCTGGACAAACCTTAAAAAATGGCTTAATAGAAATGAAGTAGTAAAGCTCACATGTAACAGTGCTGTGGACTGAAATAAAATGCTTGGTATAAGGAACAGTAATCACACTGAGTAAAGTTTATTGCCCATCTTGTTTGCAGCCTGCACAGAATGTTCTCTGTTTGCCTCTCTAGATCCCCTCTTGGCCTCCCCAGTAGCTCTAGGATGACCTCTATCAAAAGGGGTTTCTTGCCCTCTGACTTTCAGCTAGATGAGTCCAGCTGAAATGGGAAGTCCTGTGGGAGACTGGGAGATAGAAGAAAAGAAGAAATTTTTCTTTTCTTGCTCTTGGATATTTAGTTCTCTGCTGTTTTCCTTCATGGGCCTTCTTCTCCACCAAGGACCACAGCTGCTCTGGACTTAGATGAGTCAAGACAGGGCTTAAGGTGCAAACCTTAAAGACACGTTACTCTTGGTGTTGTGCAAGGGTAGTTTGACACCAGTAAGTGAGGGCCTCTTTAGCCCCACCCCACCTCCAGAGATCAACCCCCTGCTAGTCAAGCACTCTATCACTGAGCTACACTCCCAACCCCTTGATTACAAATTTCATACACTAATTATTCCTTTGGCTGAACTGGTTCAAGGGGATTCTAGTCCTTATAATTTGTCCTACGGTTATAAGGACTGAAGTTTGAGAAGCACAACTCAATCTTTTTTTCACCATACCTACTGAAATAAGTGCGGTGAGAGGTTGCCTCCCAGTCTGAAGTAAGTTAAGGTGGGGTGAGGACAGGACTATACCTAGAGAAGCAGCAAGAGAAATAATTGCTCCTCATGTACACATTCTCCAAAATTGCAAAAGCCAGAATCAAGGACCGTTAGCTTCCTCCTTGTAAAACTCTTTTTATAGTATTAAAAAAAAAAAAATCTAGGGCTAGGATTGTGGCTCAGTAGTAGAGAGTTTGCCTAGCACATGTGAGGCCCTGGGTTTGATCTTTAGCACCACATAAAAATAAATAAAGGTATTGTATCTATCTACAACTAAATTTTTTTTTTAATCTAGAAATCTGGTTCTATAAGTCTAATAGCACAACACAGAATCATATGGCCATATATTGCTGTAAGGGAGTCTGGAAATTGGAAAGGAAAAATAAAAAGACAGCCAGGATTGGTTTAAATTAGGAGTAGGAAAATTAGTATGAGGATCAGACCTAGATCATCACCTGATTTTTCATTCTAAGAATACTTTTCACATTTAAAAAAAATGCCAGTGCATAGCCACCATGTCAAATTAAGAAAAGAAAAGGAAAGTGATACAGGAGGCCCTGGGTTCAATCCCCAGTAAATGCAATGCAACAACAGAGGAAAGTGAACTCACTTTTTTTTTTTGATACTGGGGATTGAAGTCAGGGGCACTCGACGACTGAGCCACATCCCCAATTATTTTGTATTTTATTTAGAGACAGGATCTCATTGAGTTGCTTAGCATCTTGCTTTTGCTGAGACTGGCTTTGAACTCGTGATCCTCCTGCCTCAGCCTCCCAAGCTGCTGGGATTACAGGCATGTGTCACCATACTAGGCTGAACTCACTTTTAAGACATAATGGAGCGTGAATTATTTTGTTATCAAATCAGATGGCAAGATATGTGTTTATTGTGCAGTATCATAATACTAAAAGTATTATATATTAGTATACTAATATTATGAACTGTGCTAAAAGATCATAATATACATCAACATTCCCAGATTCATCATATGAAGGCAAAGGTTAGAAAAATATGAAAATTTACAATGAAATATCTCATTACAGCAGTTTCTTCACAAAAAAGAAAAAAAGAACTGAAACAAAAGTAAGTTTCTGAGTGACTCTTGTATTATCCAAAAGAAGGAAAATTGAGCCGGCATGGTGGTGCAAGTCTGTAATCCCAGCACTTTGGGAGGCTGAGACTGGAGAATTGCGAGTTCAAAGCCAGCCTCAGCAAAAGTGAGGCACTAGGCAACCCAGTGAGACCCTGTCTTCACATAAAACACAACATAGGGCTGGGGATGTGACTCACTGTTTGAGTGCCCCTGAGTTCAATCCCTGGTACAAAAAAAAAAAAAAAAAAAGGAAGGAAAATTGTTTATTGATGATGAGATACTAAATCATGTTTGATTACAGCTGAAGAAATGTTTCCAGAGAAAATAAACTTGCTTCACACTATTAGCCTTCCAGGGAGAACTGTTGCTTGAAAAGCTGAGGACACTGGGAGCAACATCAATAGTTAATTAAAAAACAAAAAAGTGATTTTAAGTAGTTTTACTTGGCTCTTGATGAATTTACAGATATTACCTATATTGCTCAGTTATTATTTATTCAAGGAATCAAAGCTGACTTTGAAGTGACTGTGAATTGTTTGTGTAGAACTATGGGTAAGTGTATTTTCAAAGAAGTTGAGAAAACACTAATTCAGTACAACCTGAAGTGGAACTACCTGTAAGATGCAGTATAACTGATGGTGATAAAAATGTGTGTGAAGCAGAAAAGTCTTAGTTAAGTAAATGCATAATGCTTACAAAAAATAAAGTTTTTAAAGTCCCTAGCTTATTCATTGTGCTATTCATTAGGAGGCAAATTGAAGAAAGTGTTTAAATCTTTTGTGTGGTGTTAAGCCCACTGTTTCAATGGTGAACTTCAATTATTCTGGTGGATTAATGTTCATCAGTTCTGTAAACTTATGTCAAAAGTAGAATATCTAGAATATCCTGCTTTGTCCTATCACACAGCAGTTTGATGACTTGGCAGTTGTTAAAGCATATCAGTCAATTTATGTATTACAGGCTGGGGATGCAGCTCAGACATAGAATGCTTGCCTAGCATGTGCTGAGGCCTTGGGTTTGATCCTCACCACCATAAATATATATGTATAATATATATACCTATCATGCATGAGGCTCTGGATTTGGCTATATATATATGGAGAGAGAGTGCATGCAATATATATTTATATCTATTTCATATCTACATCTAGACGTAAGTATCTATATACTGAGAATGTGCCTATATATCCATCTTTCTCTCTCTCTACATATGTATAAATACACACACACATATATACATATCCATATATGTATATATGTATGTGTGTATATGTATTTATATGTGTGTGTATTACATATATATACATATATATGTGTGTGTATGTGTGTGTGTGTGTATATATATATATATATATATATATATATATATATATATATATATATATCAATCACCAAGGTAAATTTTGAGACAGAGTGTAAGTGGCCCAAAAGGCTAGCCTTGAACTTGAGATCCTATTGCCTCAACCTCCTCAGGAGCTGGAATTACAGGCACCACAGTGCCTAGTTCTTCATTACAATTTTTGAACACAGGCCTGAAACTGAATTTTTTTTGGAATGAGGAAAACTTCTCTCAATCACTGTTATTGAACATGAATGCCTTTGAAATTTAGCTTTTGCTGCATACTTGATCATGTTTCTCAGTACGAAATTACAAGGCAAATAGTGCTTATATAAAAATCTTACACTGCAGTAAAATCTTTTTAACAACTAATGCTGTTTCAATCACGAGTAATGCCAAACTACTTAATATACTTCCTGTGCTGTTAAAGTCTAGAAAAGAAGCAAGATTTCCATTTCCACAAAAATTTGCAGTTGATACATTTTCCCAGCTCAAACTACACTTTCAATAGCATTTTCTGGATCTCCATGCAAGTGAAAGGAAATTTCCATACATCAAAATCAATTTATTGAAGAAGACACAGATAAATACAAAGACATTATGGGTACATGGATTGGAAGAATTAATATTGTCAAATTGTATATCCTATCCAAAAGTGATCTATAGAGTCAATGCAATCTTATGAAAATCCTTATGATATTATTTATAGAAATAGAAATAATAATCCTAAAATTTATGAGCCAGAAAAGACCCCACAAATCCAAATTAATCTTGATGAGGATTAACAAATCTGGAGGCATCATACTGTTTTTCTTTATTTCAAAATAACTTATAAAACTACAGTAATCAAAACTGCATTAGGCTGGGCATATAGTTCAGTGGTAGAGCACTTGCCTAGCATACATGAGGCTCTGGATTTGATCCCTAGCACCTGAAAAATTACAACAAAAATGTATGGTATTGGTATAAAAACAGACAAACAGACCAATGGAACAGAATAGAGAGCCCAGAAACAAACTTACACTCTATGGTCAACTGATCTTCAACAAGAATGCCCAGACACACAAAGGGGAAAAGATGATCTCTTTAATAAACAGTGTTGAGAAAACTGGATATCCACATGCAGAAGAATGACATTGGACCTTTGTTTCACCTCACGTATAAAAACCAGTTATAAATGGATAAAAGACTGAATAAGACCTGAATCTGTAAAACTCCTAGAAGAAAATGGAAAAAGCTTCTTGACATTGACCATGGCAATGATTTTGAGATATGACATCAAAAGCACAGGTAACAAGGCCTAGGGGTGTAGCTCAGTGGTAGAGTGCTTGCCTCTCTTGAGTGAGGCACTGGGTTCGATCATCAGCACCACATAAAAATAAATAATTAAAATAAAGGTATCATGTCCATCTACAACTAAAAAAAAATTAAAAAAGCATGGATAACAAAAGCAAAAATAGATAAGTAGAATTAAATAAAATGAAAAACCTTATGTTAAGCAAGAAAGCAATTAGCAGAATGAAGAGACAAACTGCAGAATGGGAGAAACCATTTTAAATAATATATCTGGCCTGGTATGGTGGCACAAGCCTGTAATTCCAGAGACTCAGGGTGCTGAGGCAGAAGAATCATAAGTTCAAGGCCAGCCTTGGCAAACTAGTGAGATACTAACTTCTCCCCAATGTAGCTCAGTGGTAAAGCACCCTTGGGTTCAATCCTTAGCACTGAAAAAAAAAAACAAAAAACCTTAAAAGGGTTAATGTACAGAATATGTAAGGAATTTAAGCAATTCAATAGCAAAATAAAACAAACCAAACCAAATAACCTGATTTAAAAATAAGCAAAGGACACGAATAGACATTTCTCCAAAGAAAAACAAATGGCTCGATACATTAAAAAAGGCTCAACGTCCTAATCTTTGTGGAAATCCAAAATCACAGTGAGATGTAACCTCACAACTGTTAGAAAAGGTGAAAAGTATTGTCAAGGAGATAGAAAAAAGAAAACCCTTGAATATTTGTGGTGGGAATATATACGAGTATACCCTTTATGAAAAATAGTATGAAAATATCTTTAAAAAATTAGAAATAGAACAACCTCATGATCCAGCAGTACCACTACTGGTATATGCCCAAAGGAAATGAAATTAGTATCTTGAAGAGGTATCTACACTCCCACATTGGAGAATTATTCACAATAGCCAAGATATGCAGACAACCGAAATGCCCAGAAATGGACCAATGAATAAAGAAAATGTGATATACTCTCTCTCTCTTTATCTACTCAAGGTATTTATACAACCTTTGTTTTATTGGATTCTCTCAATATATCTAAGAATTAAAAGCATTATGTGAAGAAAGACAAAAAAAAGATAAGGCAAATTTTTCCTTTGGTTCATTTCAGAAAAGATTTTCTAACTTATGGCTCAGCTCTATCATGTTTCATTCCCTGGGTCTGGGAAAATGGCTGAGTCAAATAAAAATTGGGATTATTTTAATATGGGAATTCCATTGAAATAATGTATTTTGATCTTAGTAGGCTAAAGATTGGATACGGTTGGAGTGTGTCCCCCCTGGGTTCATGTGTTAGAAGTTTGGTCCTCATGTGGTGGTGTGGAATCTTTAAAAGGTAGATCCCAGTGCAAGATGGATTGAGTCATTGGGGATAATCTCTTGGAAGAAATTAAGATAGTTTTCAAAGGACCCTGAGTTGTTTCTCATGAGAGTGCTGCTGTAAAAGAGTGAACCTGATCCCTGAATTCCTTGCCTGGCTTCCCATCTTGTCCTGTGATCTCTCCCTCTCTCATGTACTTCCAGGTTGTCATCTGCCATGATGTGATGATATAGCCAAGAGGGCCCTCGTCAGAGGTTGATTCAATGGGGCCACGTGATCTTGGACTTCCATTTCCCCAAAATGTGAGCTAAATAAGCTTCTTTTCTTTATAAATAATCCAACCTTAGGTATTTTGTTATAGTAATGGAAAATGGACTAATAAAGGATCTGATATAGTCTCATTAAAAATGATTGATTGAAGCCGGGCGCGGTGGCGCAAGCCTGTAATCCCAGCACCTAGGGAGGCTGAGACAGGAGAATCGTGAGTTCAAAGCCAGCCTCAGCAATGGCGAGGCACTAAGCCACTCAGTGAGACTCTGTCTCTACATAAAACACAAAATAGGGCTGGGGATGTGGCTCAGTGGTCAAGTGCCCCTGAGTTC
>JAQQSJ010000250.1:0-77457 GCA_028644305.1 Xerus rutilus
AGGGTTAGACAATTAAAAAGTATATGGAGATATAAGAAAGTTAAGTATGTACTTCTGAGAATATGTGGAAAGAAATGCACAAAATTGTAAAATTTTACAGACAAATTATTCAATTCACTGTCGGATGAAAATCTACTATGTGAATATGAAAATATCACACTGATCCTCATTGAGGATATGTAAGTAAATTTAACATTTAAAATTAAAACTAAAAAGTGATATACATTTAAAAATTATTTCAAGGAACCTGGATTGAGGAAATTTAGATTTTGAGAGAGAAATATGTAATATTTAATATCTTATTTTCTACTGCCTCAGGGTTAGGGTTTGGGAATAAAGAAGAATATGGTGAAATAAAAATATTCCTGAGAATGTCTCTCTGAATATAGGTTGGAAAACATAGGCAAATTCATAGAATCTTACAGAAATTTGTGTCAACCAAGAGCCTAAAGAAAATACATATGGTAATATGAGAAAGCCAGTCAAAACTTTTATATAATATGTATAATAGATGTATCACATGTAATAATGTAATCTGGTTCTATCACAAAAGCAGAAATGGCAGATAAGGTGAAGAGTTGAGAATAACAAAGAGAGCATAAACCAAAACAAGTGGGAATACACATGTACCCTTTGGGATCCAGGTACCTTCTAAGGCTGCCTAATCTTTCCTCAGAGAAAATTATTTCACTGCTTTTCATGAAGCAGGCTTCAATGCTTCCCTCATACTGCTTTTCTAATGTTATACTAGAGCATGTGAAGAGACAACACTTGTCACAGGTAATCAACTGTATTGCTGTGATTTCTATAGAAATAGAATATTGAAAATTGAAAAAAAAGGGAAAATAAACCATAAAATTCATATAAATATACATGGATTTAAGAAAAGATGGATTTATGCACAGATGAAAGTAAATTATGAAATTTAATGTTGTGCTGAATATGGTTTGGATTAGAGAATTAAAGTTTGAATAACATATATAAGCATGACTACGTGCTTGTGAAAACGTGCATAATGCATAAGTGAATACATAAAATACAACATAGAACTGAGTCACAGAGGGTCATAACTAATATATTATGTAAATATGAGAACATGATTATGAATCTCACATATGAATACCTGTGATGTATATGCAAATCTCCAAGTGTAAACTAGAAATTAAAGGCTAAATCTTCTTGGAATAAATATGGGCATCCATGGAATGAAGAGATGTTGGCTTACATACAAAATTATGTGAAATGTTCCATGCTGACTTGGACTGACTTAGGGTTAAGGTTAGAGAATTTACATGAATATGGAGATATGTGTATTCTTTAGAAAGTGCTTCAGAAAATAGGAGGGAGAATACATGAGTAGACATAATACTAAACAGGGATGGAAACAGTCATATGAAAATAAATTATGAAAACGAGTGGTAGTTAGGATGAAGTTCATGTAGGATAAAAAATGTTTTGTTTGTCAAATGAACACTGGAAATTGAAAATAGACTGCCAAACACACTAGTTACTAGATTAAAGAAAAGAGAGGAATTGATTCTGAAGTTGGTTCAATAATGTATTCAAATTGTACTGACTCAGGGCTAGGGTTGGATAATTAACATGTATATGGAGATATAAGAAAGTTCTTAAGAAAGAATGTTCTTCTGAATATTTGTGGAAAGAAATACCCCAAATTGTAAAATTTTACAGACAAATTGTTCAAGTCACTGTCAGATGAAAATCTACTCTGTGAATATGAAATAACACACTGAAACTCATTGAAGATACACAGTGATATGTAAGCAAATTTGACATTGAAAATTAAAACTAAAAAGTGATATACATTTAAAAATTATTTCAGGAAACCTGAATTTAATAAAATTTAGGATTTAAAAGAGAAATATGTAAAATTTAGTATCTTATTTTCTACTGCCTTAGGGTTACAGTATGGGATTAAACATGAATATGCAGAAATATGAATATTCCTGAATATAGGTGGGAAAACTTAATCAAATTCATAGAATCTTTCAGAAACTTGAGTCAACAGAGAGTCTTAAAAATATATTATGGTAATATGAGAAAACTAGTGAAAACTCCTATATAATATGTATAATATATAAATCAATTGTAACAAAGTAAAATAAAAGTAGAAGGAGGTATAAAATTGGAAATTTATATTTTGGTACCTTGAATTAAGGAAGATTAGGAAAGGTTCAGAGATAGATAATAACAAGAGGGAATACAAATGTAATTCTTGGGATCCAGATACCACCTAAGGCCATCTTATCTTTCCTGAGAGAAAACCCTAATACCACTTTTCAATAACCAAGCTTCAAGGCTTCCCTCAGGCTGCTTCTCTAACATTATAACCCAGCAAGTGAGAAAACACCTCTCTTCAAATAACTCACAGTATTACTGGGTTGCCTTTAGAAATGAAATATTAAAAATTTAAAATAACAAGCAAAATACACTGTAAAAGTCATAAATCTTTTTGAATTTTAAAAAAGATGAAATTGTGCGCAGATGAAAGTAAATTGTGATGGAGTTGGAGATGTTGCTTAGTTGTAGTGCACTTGTCTAGCATGTGTGAGGAACTGGGTTCAATTCTCAGCACCACATATAAATACATAAAATAAAGGTCAATCTACTACTAGTAAAACACTTAAAGAAAAAAAAAAGGAAATTATGAAAGTGAGTGTTGTCCTAAGGCTAGAGTTAGACAATTAAGAGAAAGGTGGAATAACATACATAATCATGACTATGTATTTTGTGAGAAAGGTGTAATGCATAAGTGAATACATAAAATCCTACAAAGAGAGAGTCACAGTCATACCTAATATATTATGTAAATATGAGAACATGAGTATTAATCTCACATATGAAAACCTGTGATGTATATGCAAGTCTCCCAGTGCAAAGTAAATATTAAAGGCTAAATCTTTTTGGGAATAAATATGGGTGTCCATGGAATGAAGATAAGTGGATTTACATACAGAAATATGTGAAATGTTTCATGCTGACTTGGACTGACTTAGGGTTAGGGTTAGAGAATTACATGAATATGTTTATTCTTTAGAATGTGCTTCAGAAAATAGGAAGGAAAATACATGAGTAGACACAATTTATAAGTCAGTAATGGGATGAAGCTCATGTATGATAAAAAAAATTGTGTATGCCAATTGACCATTGAAAATTGGAAATAGAGGGGCTGGGATTGTAGCTCAGTGGTAGAGCACTTGCCTTGCATGCATGACACACTGGGTTCAATCCTCAGCACCACATAAAAATAAATAAAAATATTGTGTCCATCTACAACTAAAAAAATATTTAAAAAAGAAAATTGGAAATAGAATGATAAACACACTTGAAAACCCATAATATTGTAACTGGATAAAATAAAGAAAGGAATTGATTCTGAAGTTAGTCCATTATTGAATCCAATCTGTACTGACAGGGTTAGTTTAGACAATTAAAATGTATATGGAGATATAACAAAGTTCTTAGAATGTACTCTGAAAATATATGAAAACAAATATCCAAAATTGTAAACTTTTACAGATGAATTATTCTATTCACTGTCAGATTGTGGTAACTCTTAGCTTAAGAAACTCCATTTTGTCTGGGCTGTCAGCCGCCTTAACTTTAGCCTAGTCAGCCACCTTAACTTTAGCTCAAACATCAAAACACTTAATTTTTGCAAAGAGTCATGGTCATCTTGACCTAAGTTTTGGTTAGAAAACAATTCCAGGATGCTTACTAAATGGTTCTACAATCTATTTCCCAAATGCATGGTGGTGGGCTAGAGTGGGCTTAGCTAACTGTAATTTCTGCTTCTGTATTGTTGGCTTGCTTGCATTGGCTAAAAGGAGAAAAAGTCATAGAACCTGACTCAGAGTTTTCTTTTGCTAGATAATCTATAAGTTAAACCAAGTTGAGGGCTACAACTTTGAATTGGCTCTAATTGGATTTGCAGTCCCACAGGCTGAAAAATAAACCTTTAATGAATGAATCTATGAGTTTGTTGTTTCTCACTGATTGGGTATAACATTTTGGTGCATTGGCCGGGAACCCCAGCGAGACACTTTTATCTCAGCAACTCACTTGTCTGGCTAAATTTTGGTCTTGGTTGAAACCAAAAGTAGGGGAGAGCTCCCGAGAGAAGTTCCTCAGCTCCACTCTCAAGTTTGCCCAGATCTTGTCAGGAATCAGGAGTCAGGTGGGTTGCAATCCTTCTGGGGGACAAGGTCAGACTGGATGCAGTCACTTACGCTTACACACTTACACTGAGTCCCAAGACTCCACGAGACATTGCTGTGGTCTTGTTGGCCTTCAGTGGTGGCCAACTTGGTTCTTTTATTCTTGGTTCTTTTTATTATATGTGTCATAATTCTGTCTGTGCACGCTGTCTTTTTCCACAGGTCAGTATGGGACAGCAACCTTCCTCTTGTTCATCATCTGTGTTTGACTGCTTTCTAACTAATTTTGAGGAATTTCCGAAACTGGCTGCTGATTATGGAGCCCTAGTATTATGTGTGCACACTTGTGTCATGTGTTGTATGTCTACTTGTGTGTATGTACCATGTACATGATATCAAAAATGACACAGATAATGAGCACTCATAAATTAAAACCTAAAAAATGGATCCAGATACCTTTAATTCATGTGATTTGAAATGTTTGATTTAAATTATGTGAGTGGATAAAAATAGGGATGTCTTTAAAATTATTTAACTCACAAGTC
The DNA here is from genome assembly GCA_028644305.1 of Xerus rutilus. Taxonomy (NCBI): domain Eukaryota; kingdom Metazoa; phylum Chordata; class Mammalia; order Rodentia; family Sciuridae; genus Xerus; species Xerus rutilus. The sequence goes on from JAQQSJ010000250.1 coordinate 4,724, forward strand.
TTTCTAAGTGGTCAAAGGACTTTTCTTCAAGGGAAAAATGGCTAACACTGTTAACTTAAACATTGTGTTTTCATAAATAGTAAACAAATGTAATTCTTTAACATAGCCTAATTCTATCTTAATATTGAAAGCCAGTTCGACAAGAGGTCATAAAAGTTTATTTTTTATTTTACTTGCTTGGACCATGTTTGGCTTTGATTAGGTAATTGCCTTCCTTAAAATCTAAGTGGTGCTCCATGCTGGAACCTGAATTTGCCCCATATCTATGATGTTAAGCTATGTAAATCATTTATTTGCTATCTGCCTCTGTATTGCTACTGCCAGAACCTTATCAGTCATATATCTACCTTTATGATTCTCTGTGTTGCAGGGACTTCCCTGCTCCTGGACGGAGCGGCTGCTCATGCTGCTTAAATGGGACAGCCACTGTATAGCTGATTTGTGTACACAGTATAGGCTTACTTAATTTGATTTAAAAATTGGAGTCAGTTATCCTCTCTTTGTGTTTTGGGTTCAATACAAAGGTGTATAGATTTCTATATGTTTTAATTAGAGTACTGTAAATAACAAAGTATTTTTATTATTAAAATAAAATAATTGTGTAAATTTAGAAATTTACAAGAATTGTTTTGGGATGTAAACAGAAGAAGGAATTAATAGATGGGGAATTTGAAATTAAAGATTCCAGATATGGTATTTAGTGGAAGGAAAAAGAAAGTGTTTCTGGGTAAGAAAGTCTTTATATGATAAAAGAAACAAGAGGATTTAAAGTAAGTGATAAAGAAAGTTTAGATTAAGTGATAAAAAAAAGATGAACATAAATGACAAGAGAATCTAAATAAAGGGTAAATTTCAAAAAGTTTGTGATTAAATTGACTCTAATTAGTAAGAATTTAATGTGCTGGTATAAAACAAAATCTAAAACATTATTCTGCTCTTATCAAGATAATTTTCTTGTGTTGGTGTGTTTATGACTTGAGGAAACTAAATCTCAAAGAAGTAAGGTTTATACAACTATGGTTAAACAATAACTGTTTTTTAAAGTACTGTATTATGTCACAGAGTCTAGATTTTTATTTAAAACTAAACTTGATTAATATAATAACATCAATGGAATTATGGTACTATTAGTCCTATTTTTATATCAAATATGTTAAATATGTTCCCCTGCTCCTTTGCTCCCCATCAGACAAACGCCCTCCCAGCAGGGTCCCTTTATGATTTATGTCCCCTTTACCACTAGTGATCTTTATAACTGGAAAAATCAAAATCCTTCTTTCTCAGAAGAACCCCAAGGTCTCATTTCTCTTTTAGAGTAAGTCTTTTTATACCCACCAGCCCACCTGGCATGATTGTCAACAACTACTCCAGACTTTTTACTTCAGAAGAACGCAAATGCATCCATCATGAGGCCCAGAGAACCATCCTGGGACCTAATGACCTCCCCACTGACAATCCTGTTTGGATATCCCACATTTTCCCTCCAAACCACATGTATTGGGATCCAAATTTGGATGAAGGTAAAGAGGCCTTAAACCAGTTTTGCCAGACCCTTATGAGAGGAATCCATGCAGCTACTTGCAAACCTTTCCAAGGTAAGCTAGACTATCCAGAAGCCAGATGAATCCCCAAGTGTTTTCCTTGACTGCATCCTATAGGCCTATAGACTATATACTCCAATTGATCCCGAAGCACCTAAGAATAGGCAAGCTATTAATTTGGACTTTGTGTCCCAGTTGGCCCCAGATATAAAATGTAAGCTCCAGAAATTAGAAGGTTTTGAATGAAAGGTCCTCTCTGAATTGGTAGAAATAGCTCAGAGAGTATATGGTAACCAAGATAATCCAGAAGACAGACAAACCAAAAGATTAGCCAAGGTGCTTCTAGCTGCATGTGGATCACAAAATCATAAACCACATACAGGAACCATCAAACCTAGGAACTGTCTTTTGGATAAAGATCAGTGTGCCTATTGTAAGAAGAAAGGACATTGGAAAAATGAATGACCTCTTAAAAAAAGGAGAACTTCACCTAATGGGGCTCCCTTCTCTAAGCCCATTTTAAACCTAAGTGAGGGAGATTGACAGGACCAGGGCTCTTTGCCAATGAGCCCTCAGGAGCCCATGGTAACTTTAAAAATAGGGGGCAAACAGACCTCTTTCCTGATAGATACTGGGACAACATACTTAGTACTCAAAAGCTCTAAAGGCCCCAGTCAAAAATCAAAAATTTCCACTCAAGGGGCTACTAGAAAGACTCAACATTGCTCTTGGACTGAAGTCAGAATCACTGACCTTGGAAAAGGAATTATTACTCACTCTTTTCTGGTAATGCCTGACTGCACCTATCCTCTCTTTGCTTGAGATTTATTACATAAGTTGGGAGGCACTATAACTTTTGCCCAGGTAAATACTATGCTCTGCCTGGGAAAAAACCCTTTACCCTTCTTGTCAGTTGTCTTCTGGGGGAAGAATATCAGCTACTACCAGAATAAACCTTAGAGGAAAGAGCCCTCAAAAACTGTGATCATCTGGGTAATTATTTGCCAGATTATGATTTTCTGTCAGACTATCTGACAGACTTTCCAGAAGTCTGAGCTGAATTTAACCCTCCGGGTTTGGCAAAACATCAACCCCCAATAATTGTACAACTGACCAGCTCTGCCACCCCCATCCAGGTAAAACAGTACCCTATTAATAGACAGGCTGTATTGGGGATTACTCCCCACATAAAAAACTCTTTAAAAAGGCATTTTAAAATCCTGTCAGTCTAATTGGAATACTCCTCTACTGCCAGTTCAGAAGCTGGGGACAAAAGATTATCACCCAGTGCTGGACCTATGAGAGGTCAACAAATGAACAGAAACAATACACACTATGGTTCCTAATCCATGTACTCTGTTGAGTCTCTTGCCTCCAGATTACATTGTGTATACTGTCCTGGACTTAAAGGATGCATTTTTTCCATTTTCCTCTGGCTGAGCTGAGTCAACCTATTTTTGCCTTTGAATGGACTGACCCAAATGGGGAATATGCAGGACAACTCACTTGGACAAGGCTGCCTCAAGGATTCAAGAATTTTCCCACTCTCTTCCATGAAGCACTCAGCAAGGATTTACAGAGTTACAAGGTAGGCCACCCAAAGTGACACTTCTGCAATATGTGGATGATTTACTGCAGGCTATAAAACTTTCCAGGTTTGTGTTCAGGCCACCCGAGACTTATTGGATACTCTACAGACTTTGGGTAATTGAGTGTCCACCAAAAAGGCCCGACTATATACAAAATGAGTCAACTTGGGATATATATTACCTGAGGGCCAAAGATGGTTATCAGGGAAAATAATTCAAGATGTGACTCAGATTCCTCACCCCAAAATTAAGAGACAGATTCATGAGTTTTGGGGGGGATTTAGGATACTGTACACTTTGGATTATAAACTTTGCTGAGATAGCCAGACCCCTATATGAGGCTACTAAAGGCAAAGGAGAAGAAATCTATTGGTCTGACCAGGAAGAGACAGCTTTTCAAAAACTAAAGGAAACCTTAACTCAGGCTTCTACATTAGCCCTTCCAGAACTTCAAAAACCTTTTTATTTGTATGTGTCAGAATGTAATTGAACTGCAAAGGGAATATTGACACAAAATTTTGGGCCTTGGAAAAGAACCATAGCTTACTTATCCAAGAAACTGGACTCTGTGGCAGCTGGCTGGCCAAATTGTCTATGATCCACAGTGGCCACCACTCTCTTAACTAAAGAAGCAGATAAATTAACTTTGGGCCAAGGACTTTTAATAAGTTCTTCTCATGGAGTTGAAGCATTACTCAAATGCCCTCCTGGAAAATGGCTTTCAGACCCATACTACCCAACATGCTATATAGTTTCAATGCAATTCCAAAGAAAATCCCAACCTCATTCACTATAGAAATAGAAAAGGCAATCATGAAATTCATTTGGAAGAATAAGAGACCCAGAGTAGCCAAAGCAATCCTTCGCAAGAAGAGTGAAGCAGGAGGCATCACAATACCAGACCTTAGATTATACTACAAAGCTATAGTAACAAAAACAGCATGGTACTGGCACCAAAATAGACATGTAGACCAATGGTATAGAATAGAAGACAGAGACGAACCCACTTACATACAGTTACCTTATACTAGATAAAGGAGCCAAACACGTACACTGGAGAAAAGATAGCCTGTTCAACAAATGGTGCTGGGAAAACTGGAAATCCATATGCATCAAAATGAAACTAAACCCCTATCTCTCACCAGGCACAAAATTCAACTCAAAGTGGATCAAGGACCTGTGAATTAGACCAGAGACCCAATGCCTAATAGAAGAAAAAACAGGCCCAAATCTTCATTATGTCGGATTAAGACCATACTTCCTATAGCACAAGAAGTAAAATCAAGAATCAACAAATGGGATGGATTCAAACTAAAAAGCTTCTTCTCAGCAAAAGAAATAATCAATGAAGTGAACAGAGAGCCAACATTCTGGGAACAAATCTTTGCCACACACACATCCGATAGAGCAATCATCTCCAGGATATATAAAGAACTCAAAAAACTTATCACCAAAAAAACTAACAACCCAATAAATAAATGGGTCAAAGAGCTGAACACAACTTCACAGAAGAAGATATACAATCCATCAACAGACATATGAAAAAATGTTCAGCATCTCTAGCAATCAGAGAAATGCAAACCAAAACTACCCTAAGTTTTCATCTCACACCAGTCAGAATGGCAATTGTCAAAAGAATACAAACAACAATAAGTGTTGGCGAGGTTGTGGAAGAAAATGCATGCTCATACATTGTTGGTGGAACTGCAAATTGGTACAACCAATCTGCAAAGCAGTATGGAGATTCCTTTAAAAACTTGGAATGGAACCACCCAGCTATCCCACTCCTGGGTCTATACCCAGAAGACTTAAAAACAGCACACTACAGTGAAGCAGCCACTTCAAAGTTTATAGCAGCTCAATTCACAATAGCTAAACTGTGGTACCATTTTAGATGCCCTTCAATAAATGAATGGATAAAGAAACTATGGTATATATACACAATGGAATATTACCCAGCAATAAAAGAGAATAAAATTATGGCATTTCAGATAAATGGATGGAGCTGGAGAATATCATGCTAACTGAAATAAGCCAATGTCAGAAAATCAAATGCCAAATGTACTCGTTGATAAGTGGATGCTGATCCATAATGTGGGGAAGAACACGGGAACAATGGAAAGGGGGCATGGGGACAGGAAAGGTGGCGGAATATGAGGGTCATCATAGCCCTAGCTTTATGTATGACTGCATGTATTATTGTGATTCTATATCACTCACAACCAGAGAAATGAAATGTTATCCTCCATCTGTGTACAATGAATCAAATTGCACTCTGATATCATGTAAACCTAAATAGGACAAATAAATAAATTAAATATGAAAAAAAATCCTACACAGAGATGAGTCACAGTATCATACCTAATATATTATGTAAATATGAGAACATGAGTATGAATCTCACATATGAAAACCTGTGATGAATATGCAAAATTCCCCAGTGAATACTAAAAATTAAAGACTAAATCCTCTTGGAAATTAATAGGAAATTAGTACAGTTGTTGATGGAATAAGGAGAAGTTTGTTTACATACAGAAATATGTGTAATGTTATATGCTGACTTTGACTGACTTAGGGTTAGGGTTAGAGAATTAACATGAATATGGAGATATACATGTATTCTTTCGAAAAAACTTCTGAAAATAGGACAGAAAATACATGAATAGACAAAATACTAAACAGGGATGAGTAAATTGAGAGGCATATAAAAATGTATTATGTAAACAAGTGGTACTTAGAATGAAACTCATGTAGAATAAAAAGTGTTGTGTATGCCAATTAAATAAGAAAAATTGAAAATAGAATTTCATGCACACTTGAAATTCAAAAATATGGTAACTGGATAAAAGAAAATGGAGGAATTGATTCTGAATTTGGTTCAATTATTGTATCCAATTTCTAGTGACTAAGGGTTAGTGTTAGACAATTAACATGTATATGGAGATATAGGAAAATTCTTAAGAATGTACTTCTTAAATCATGTGAAGAAAATACTCAAAAATGTAAAAATTTACAGATGTATTATACAAGTCAGTGTGAGATGATAATCTAATATGTGAATATGAGAATATCAACCTGAACCTCTTCGAGGATATACATATCCTCATTGAGGATATTTGTAAACACATTTAATATTGAATATTCAAAATAAAAAGTGATACACATTGTAAGAAGCATATGCCATGGACATGCCTGGACATGCCAGGGACTCACTGAGTTGAGGGCCATAAGAACTCCAGCCACTGACTTACTTAGTCATGCCTGCTTGCAATCATGGGCCAAAAAAGGCACCTAACCATAGGCCTACAATTGATAGGGAGCCCAGCCCATTCAATAGAGGGCTGCAAGGGGCACCTAACTTTAGGCCTACAATCTTTCGAGAGCCCAGCCCATACAATTGAGGGCTGCATGGCACCCAACCTATGTAATCAACAAAGGGGCAGTGAGGACACCTAACAGCAGGCCTACTGGTTACAATTGATGGGGGAGGGGGCTTAGCCCATGCACAATCCAAAGAAAGGCCTAGTCACAAATTATACTATATCACTGGACATAACCAATGGACATTGGCTTTTACTGGATGTAACCAATCACCAAGTCACACCACCAACTTGGCCTACACCTCAACTTGGGTGCCTGCCCTGCCACATTTTTGGGCTTGCTTCAAGGACATGGTGTCCTCCCTGATGTCCTTGGAGCAAGGACATGGTGCCCTCATCATGGTGTCCTCCCTGATATCCTTGGAGCAAGCCCAAAAATGTGAGACTGGCCACCTTGCTGTCTATCCATGGATCAGCTCCACCATTCCCTGACTTCCAGCCATTGGCTGAAGAGAACCACCAGACAAAGACAATGCCTGCTCTTTGGCTAAGAGAAGTCACCTGGCATCAGAGGCACTTTTGGGCTTGTGGTTGCACTAGAATTGTGTGAATTAATTGTACTGTTTAGTTGTCCTAGGATTGTATGAATTAATTGTAATATTTAGTTGCCCTAGGATTGTGTGAATTGCAGGTGCTTAATTGCCCTAGGATAGTGTAACTTACCTACAGTGTTTGATTAGTGTGCCTCAAATGCTACTTGGGGTACTCCAGCACACTCAATACATTTTGCATTATTAATTATATTTGATGATTGTTTGATTGAACATACACTTGCATTTAAAGACAATCCGCCTCTTAGCAATTATTAATTATACATGCCACTCATTACAGTTTGCATAGTCAGCAGGATAATTTAATTTTCCACATTTCTGGGTAATTGGCTGAAATAGACATTGTAAAATCAAGTAGCTTTCATTATCACTGCATGCCATCTGTTCACCTCCAAACCGCTCTGGTAGGGGACGACAGCATCAGTGGAAGGAAGCTCCCTAAGAAGGGCACCAAGTCTCAAGTACGGTGGCATGTCGCATTGGTCATCTCCAAAAGATATCTCTTTAGAGTCCCCTCCAAGTCTCTTGGCAGTAAGATTGGCTCTGATAGGGGCCCACAAATGCTCCCTAAGAGACCTTGTCTAACCATTTGGCAACACTGTCACCAGTTTTCACCTCCAAATCCACTCTGGTAGGGGAACAGCAAAAACAAAGGCGGCACAAATATCAAGTTGCACATGTGGGAATGGTTAATAAAACAGTTATATAGACTTGCAGAATTATTGATAGAATGATCTCAAACATGGTTAAGATAATATTGCAGTTATCTATCAAGTTACAAAAATGATAAGAATTAAGGAAAAGCTAAACAAGTTAAAATTCTGTCAAAGGAGACCTTAAATTATTAAAACCCCCAAACCAATGGTGAGGCATAGAGAGGGCTACACAGGAAAAGCTCCCAAAGTTCCAGAAGGGGACAAATGTAGAAGTCACATTAACAAGCCCTGAAGTAGTGCAACCCATAATTCCATGAGCAAGTCCTAAAGGAATACCTGCAACATTGTGCAAAACAATTGCAGATGTAGATGAAGATAGAAAAAGGAAAAAAAGGCTATCCAAGAGAATTATTGAAGAAAGTAAAAATAATCCATTCCTACAGGACATGATGGAAGTCCGGGAACTTAAAGAGTGCCTACCAGTCATCACAAATAAAATAATTAGGCCAGGGATCTCCAAAAATCCAGAACAAACTGTTGAAATTAGAGACTTAAGCAGGACCAAGATACAGACATGTAGATGTGAGTTTGCACAGAAAGAAACCAGGGATGTTGAATATTTATTAACACTTTGGAACAGGGGAGAAAATGGAGTGATAGTTACAGGACAAGAAATGTCAGCCCTAGTAGGTATCATAGAGAATCCACAAATTCATGATGCACTACTAAAGTTAGTTGACAATCAACCCCTTGAGTCATATTCCATATTTATTTGGGTGGCACAAGCTTGATCTAAGGCATTTCTAATGATGGATCTGTTGTGCTTTGGTACACAGTTACACTGGGCTAATATAGAGCAATGTATAAAACTGTGTCATAAGACTGGGATTATTGTAATGATATGCACTGAGGAGGCTACTACACACTTAGCTGCTCCTATAAACCAAGAGATAAAGAATTTAATTATTAAGGGAGAACCAAGCCATATGAGGCTAACATTAACATTGGTAATAGCTAATGCCACAACCATAAATGACATAATAGAATACCTAAGGGAAGCCAGAAATCTTGAGACAGACAAGGCCATCTCATTTATTACTCAGGCAAACATGTCCTTCTTGACACAACTTCAAAATATAAATATACAAAACAGGCCTAACAGATGTAGCAGATGTAGAAATCCCAGGTGTAATGGATGTAATAATCAATACCAGGGAAGAGCACAAACAGGTCCACCCCATATGAGGGGATGGACTAATGCATGGGGAAGGCCTAATAGGGAAGAAAGGAACTCCCAAAATTCTAACCAAGTTATTCCTAATAAACCAACATTCCATTCAAAAAACAGATGGCAGGGATCCCTCCAGCAGGATTGAAGTCCCCATGGTCCAAACAAGTTTCAACAACAAACCACCCCAGGGAGGATGACAAATTGGAGGAGCCAACCCAGATATGCATAACCAACACAAACAACAGGCCATATATCTCCTTATCCATTTTATACAAAAACCAGAAATATAATTTAAATTTTCTTGTAGATACTGGTAGTCAAATAAATATTGAATGAGACATACTTGCTAAAAAAAACAGACAGATGGAAGTAGAAGGCATATCTGGAGGAAGACTTACAGGTTAACTTATTAAGGCCCATATTCTTGTGTATAATCGAGATCCCATCACAGCTGATTTATTAGTTATACAACAAAGCCCACATAATGTCCTGGGAATGGATTATATCCCCACAATATTTGGAATTTTACTGCCTCTAAAAAGGCTCAAAGCTTCTATATGTTTCTCTACCATTAAAATGCAGCCTGTTAAAAATTCCTCCAGCTACACCTTCTTATACAAAGCAATATCCAGTAAAGGGGGATCACAAGGAAATTTCTGACAAAATACAAGAATTATTACAAAATGCCATTATTGAATCAACACAGTCATTTAACTTTAACAGTCTGGTATGGCCCGTTCTACAACCCAATGTCTCAAACAGATTTACTGTTGATTATTATAATCTAAACAGAGGAGTATGCCCCATTACCAGAAAATCTCACAAAAGTAGAAGAGATTATGAATACGATAGCTCAGGCTAACCCAGGGTATTATGGTACTCTTGATCTCCCAGATATGTTCTCTAGTATACCCATAGATAAACAATCCAGAGAGCAAAACACATTTTCATGGAATGCCAAGCAATAGAGATTCAAGAGATTAACTTAGGGAAATAAGAAAAGTCTTATCATAGCCCATGCTACTATCTCAAAATACCTGGACCCTATTAAAACAGCACACCCAAGGGTCAAAATATTAAGTTATGTAGATGATATCATAATTTATGGGCAATATATACATGAGGTACAAGAAGCACTTGATATAGTGGTCATGGAACTTACTAAAAATGGCTGGACCATTAATAAAGACAAGGTACAAGGACCCACAGCCCAAGTAAGAATTTTAGGGAGTAATTTGGAACTCCACTGGACAATCAATTCCACCTACTACTATTAATAAAATTATGGCTCTCCCTGAGCCCACAAACATAACACAAGCCCAACATCTAATTGGCTTCTTTGGTTATTTAGGAAACCATATTCCATATTTACAAATCATCTTAAAACCCATATATGAGATGACAGGGAAAGAAGTAGATTTTGTTTGGGAAGAATCACAATGTTCTGCCTTCAACACACTAAAAGAATACATCAAACAATATCAACACATGGAAAGGGACAATTTACACGAGATATAATATTCTTACAAGATTATGGTAACTGGGGACTTTATACTACCATTAATGGACAGACATTCACCTTGGCATTCTTTTGCATGAAATTCCCATGAGTATCATCAAAATATTCTCTTTTTGAGAAAACTATATGGACACTGTATGAGGCTCTGTGCACTGTTTCCCCACTATGTCAGAATCAACCCACAAAAATCCATTCAACTCTACCAATATTACCATGGGCCCTTCTGCCTGGAGAAGCACTCCATGGAGTACAGATGGAAACTAAGGTGCTAACATGGAAATGGTACATGCAGGAGTTCCATAAGGAATGACAAACAGCAATGGGAAAGACAGTAGCCAAATTGACTGAGCACATCGGCCCAGTCAATTGAACCTGTCCCAAAACATAAGCCTGTTGTGCCACCCAGCAGACCAGTTGTGTGCTGGGGACCTGGGAAATGGTCAGAAGAGCTACAAAATGCCTGGTTCACTGGTGGCTCTGCTAAAGTAATAAATGGGAAGCTGCCCTGGAAAGCTACAGCCTATAGATCCTTGAATGGAGTAATCCTGACTGATGAAGGGACAGAAGACTCAGCCCAACATGCAGAACTCCACGTGGAAAAATTGGATATAGAACACTCTAAATCTGAGGGACTCAAAATTATATATATATATATATATATATATATATATATATATATATATATATTCACAGATTCTTGGTGCACAGAAAAATGGCATTGCCATTTGGCCAGGAAAGTGGAAATCTTCCAATTAAACTATTAATGGTAGGTCTATTTGGTCTCCTGATATTTGGGATCATCTTGCAAAATGTGGCATGATAATATGTCTCCCATGTGGATGCACACACTAAGCACACAGATAAAACATTAGCACATAACCATAGGTAGATGAGCTCTCTAAATTACAAATTAATACATTGCACTTAAAATTACAAAACAACAAGTCAATGGAGAGCTAAACCAACTTTAAAAATGGTCCGACAACCTGATGGCAATTTTCAACCACACAACACAATCTCATTTAAATGGCCTAATAAATGGGTCAAAATTCCACCTCAAAACCACGCCACTATAGCTGATACAGAGATTTTACATATACGTAAATGGCTTGGACACAGGCACACATGCATTGTTTCAGTGGGCTTCCAAAAGAAACCTTCCCCTATCATGAAAATGCTGTAAATCTGTTGTCCAACATTGCACTGATTGTTCTAATGCTCAATTATGATTTAGACATAACTCATTTTCAGAGAGATGCAAACCTGACATTTTTAATTTTATGCTTCAAATTGATTTTATAGGACCCTTACAACATTTTCAAAACACATATGCATGTACAATTGTAGATGTTTTCTCTGGATTGGGACTAGCAAACTCTTGCTTGTCACCCAACTAGGAAGCCACAATAACAACTTTATGGCAATAGATTAGCCATTATGGATTCCCAAACATTGTTGAAAGTGAACATGGAACACATTTCACAGAAGCCCAAATTAAAAAATTATCTGATACATTGGGCATACAATGGAATTATTAACTTGCCTATAATCCTTCACCCAGGTATTTGTTTTGTTAAATGATGGAAAGGACTACTTAAAACTAAACTTATGGCCTTCACTGATTTGTCTCTAGTTAAGGCCATCTCAATTACCATCTTTGAATTAAATAATAGACCTCATTTAACTAGAAATTCTCCTTTTCAGAGAGCTTTTCCTTGGGACCCACCTGTTAGACTACCTAACACACAACCAATAAACAATTCTCCCACCCCACCCAGAGCATTCATTAAAAATTCAAAAGACAATTTCCTTTCCCTACACAATATTGTCACATCTGTGGATGAAAACTACTTTGGGATGACCTACAGTTGACTAAACTCAGCAACATCTCTTTCTCTCCATAATTATCACCTGTGACTCTCTGCTTTGGCCTTGGAGAGCTGTTTCTAAAGTTATCTACTTGATCAGCTTCATTTGTGTTTAACTTTCAGCCCTTGTCTTGATTGGAAATTTCACCTTTTGCTAGCATCACACACACACAAACTCCACTGAGTACTCCAAAGTCTCGTAACACAAATTCCTGCTACACTACACGTTCTGCCTTATTAAAACCTTATAGTAAATTTTAATATCTGTCTTTCAGATTTTCTTTGAGAATTTCTTGACATTGCTCAGAAACAAATTGGACCAACTGCCTTCAATAGGCCTTGACCAACTGTCTCCCACCCAGGTATTGGATCTCATCAAGGACCTCTGGCTTCTAGCTTTTACTCATATAACCCCTACCCAACTCTTTTCCTCCTGACATCTACATCTATTGTTTGGTCCCTCACATATTGTTTATTGTGAAACCTGGCATTGAATGTTTCCCTTTATCTCTACATGTCTACAGCATGGCCATTTTCCTGGCCTTGGATCCCTTCCCCAACATCCTCCCAGCCACCTAATATGTTGCCTCTTTCACCCCTATTATTTTTTTCTTATTTTGATGCCTTACTGCTTTTTTATTCTACATTATTTGTCATACGATGCATGTCAGCCCCTCAATAAGACCTCAGGGTATCACACCAGTGATTATCATTGTAGCTAATTCAGATACAGGTGTTGTGATACCATGAGACCAACACAACAACTTTTACACATATCACACTTCCCCAGTTTTTATTTCACTCCAACCCACTACTTCAGACATCCCCTACATAATTTCTGACATCATAGCACAACTGCTCCCAAGAGTCTCCCTCGACTCAGACATACCCCACATAATCTCTGACCTTCTAGCACAATTGCTCCTAAGAGTCTCCCTTGACCAATCATCATCCACATTTGTCTCTATAGTATCCTTGATACAAACACACCTACAACACTTGGCTTCTCAACATGAGGTCACCATTCTAATGGATACTTCCCCTTATCTCCTTTTCCTCCCTACCATATAAGATATGATCTGGTCACACAATGCCAGTTCAACTGACTCTAATCCTACTAATAAAATAGGCATGCCTTTAGACTCACAAGTCCCACATACCTAAAACTTTACACATGTTTCGCCAATGCCATGGACATATACATATGTAAATTTATCCCAAGTGCTCCATTTTGGGAAGAGCACTCATGGTCATTATCATATCCAATAAAACCTGAGATCTTTTTTGGCTAAGTATGCATTCTGCAGACACATAGATTCAATATATTACACTCAATATTATGCAGCCACGAAATGGCATCAAACCTTCTTAGATAATACAACAAACCTCACTAATTGGGTTGACCCCAATCCCCACCATTGTTCTTCTTTTAAAACATGGAGACAAATGACCACAGCTTCAACATATTACCCATACTTCTTTCACTCATTATCTTCACCTTCCTATGATTGACTTCCCTCAACTACACCAGTGATACCACCATTTATACATATACAAAAATAATGGACAGCAGTCCATAATTCTATTGTAACTTGGCCACCAGACTAAAATTTTTCTCTCTATGGTACTCAATTTTTGATTTTCCCCGCCTCACTTGTGGAAACAACAATTATGACTATTATAACCATACAAAATTAACTGCCTCAAAAGACAAAACAGGAGAAGAAGAGGATTACAACCTAAACACCCCATACTTTCCAGATGTCTCTGACTGGACTGTCCCACCTGACTTCCCACAAAGCATCCAACAACTCCCAAAACCCTTTGGTTTTGACTGCCTAATGGACTTCTTTAAGGTACACCCTAAATTCAACAACCCAACCACTTTAGTTTTATGTGTGGTTAACTTTCCAAACCTATCATTCTTCTCCCAATTAAAGATATACTGCCATAATGCCTCTTGGGACCCATGGATTTATAATGTTTCCCAACCACCCATAAATATACAATATCAGTATACAGCACTGGGTATCAATATTGGAATTTCCCAGTGGCCCTAAGAGATGTATTACCACAACCTATCAACATGACATCAATTGGGCTTCTACCAAGACCCCCTTGTGCATGCCTTTCCCATTTTCTTGAGTTAGCACTCTCTATACCAGGTATTTATAGACTTGATGTCCAACTTAACTATTCCACCGTATTGCAGGTGACCTCATCTTTATTTGTTTTCCAAACTCCAAAGCTCATACAAACCAATTCTCATTACTTCCTGGACTCTTTCATTTTCTCAATACTACTTTCAATTTCTCTTCTGATGGTTTACATCCACACCTCATTAGGATATACTAGGGTTCCACAACAATGATACAGATCAACATTCAAAACACCCAGGTTGATAAGGCCATGATATATTTCAATACATGTGGCATCTTCTATTCTAAATGAAGCACTTATATCCTCTGACATAAGCCAGATTCTATGCTCATGTCCTGGATTTCTAATCCATTTAAAACTATATTTCTCAAACTTTCCTACAAAATTTTACCTAAAAATGGATCAATTCTTACCTCCACACCTTACTCTTGTTTGACCCACTAGTAAATACAGGTAAGTTCCACCACAGTTTGTTTGCCCCACGTTGCTGCCTTACCTTAAATATTTACCAAGTTTGCAAGACATCTTCTATTCCCATAACTCCACTTTTGACACATTCATCCCATTAGATGTTTCTAAAGAACCCTTTTATAACCATAAGTCTTCTAGTTATTCTTTTTCCTGATATTCTCCTGCCTGCTATAATATCTCCTCCTTAACTATTTTCCTCCTTCAGTCCATGCTTATCCTTTTTCCCTCATCACTTCATCAGCTTTCTTAATGGCACTGTATGCTACCACATTAAAGAAACATACAACTGTCCATTAACGTTTTGGACCACCCATGGACTGTGGGGGCATGCCACAATATGGCGTGGAGCAGTCAGCTCAGTGCTGACCATGCTGCCTGAGAAGCCACCTCCCTGCACTCTTATTGGCTGACCCCTGCCCCCATACTGCTTTAGCCAAGTGACCCTATACTGTTTCAGGTGGATAGCCCCTTCCGCATTATTAGCTTAGAAACCCGACATCACCGGACCCTCCTTCCTACATAAGCCTGTGAACCCCCTCAATACATTGGTTCTTGCATAGATGAGACCCCCTGGTGCATGGTGATTTGTGCCAGGTGGCCTTCCTCTCCCAGTCCGACCCCCACCAGAGACTCCCGGGGTGCACCCCTCACTTGCTGGCCAAAGGGGACTTCAGTACCCCGCTGGGAACATCCCGACAATGGACAAGTTTTCCAAAATCTATATACTCATTAACTTTCACTTTGACCATATATATTCAAAACATCCAGGTTGCTAAGACCATGTTAGTTCCATTCAATAGTAATGGCACCTTTTTGATATGGTAGCCCACAACCCGGTACTAAATGCCACCACCACCATACATTTAAATATGCTTAAACAAAAGTTTAATGTTACATACATTTTCCCCATTTCTTGCTCCAGATGCTATGAATCACAAAATTCTCCTGGGCCATTATTTTATGTGGTGGTTATAACACTGCCCACTGCTTCAATACAGCTCATTATAAACCTGCCTTTGCTTTTCACAAGAGGCTTAAACACACTCCTCTTATTTCTTGCACTCCACTTTATGTGCCTCATGTGCATACACGAATTTCAGTACTTGTCCAACCGGACATATGCAGGCCCACCATCCACCTTGACCTTCATGCCCTAAGCTTCCCTTCTTTTGCACCATACTGCATTCATGATACACCTATTTACCTGACACAACTCCCTCACCTTCCATTGAGAGGGCCTGAGGAACTACCCCAATTTGAACAGATCACCATAGAGGGACTTATTGCAGACAAACTCATAAATGCATGGGAGATAGGCAAATTACATATAGTTGTCAACAAGATATGTAACTTACAAGAAAAATGGGTAAAAATTATCACATCCCTATCTAATTCACTCTCTTCTTTATTTTCATTACTTACTAATATTAAGATTCAAACTAAGATCCTCACAGACTCCTACAAGGCAATGTAGGAGTAAGGCCACTAAAAAGGCATTAGAGGGTCTAGCTGACAAACTACATAAGGTAAATACTTGTGCTACTATGAGACAGTTACTTGTCCAAACCTAGAAAGTCTTACAAAAAAATGTTTAGAATACGCATTTCTGAACATACTCCCACATCCAAATCTTTCTTGGACTCCAAAAACCCTTCTGGATGTGATCCAGATTTTTGCTTGAAAAACCTTTTACAAATCTCTACACTAAAAAAAGGCCACAGGTTATAATACATATAAATACCCCAGAAAAATTGGTAAAATTACAGTATTGCAAATAGAATATACTATCTGGATTGATGGAAAGCTGTATAGTACTGAGTCTTTGACATAACTATTCCCACTACAATATATGATCTTACATGATTCAGAACAAGAGCTTTCCTTTATGCAGGTACAGACTACATTTATTCCATTTAGACTCTATGATCTAGGTAACTACCGTTTTGTTACATGTTCCGATGTAATGGCAAACATCTCTGCCCTAGGCCACAATGACACTGATATACACAATGACTGTATTATGATTAATCATATATGGAAGGTCACCATGTCTTCTCAAAAATGTGACACTTTTTCCTGTATTTCTACTATACACCTCTAAACAAATGGCACTATAGGATTAGGCTCTGTAAATGTCCCCAATCAAATCTTCCACACTTTTATGGATAAACATGATAAACTAAACAGACACAGATGACAACTTAAGACAATTACAAAACTTACAGACCAAAGCCTCTATGGAACTAAAAAATCTCTAACATAGTACTTCCCATGTTAATGATCTGCTACACATCTCCAACACCAATGCTATTGCCTTAAAAGAAGATGTTGCTACCCTAAATGCCCCATGTTCCCCTTTTGTGGCTATCCAAAAGCTATTATGCTTCCATACAGTCTGCTTACATTGGCCCTCTCCATCAAATTTTGTTAAATGGGTTCTCCATTACATTATCCGATTTGCTGTGTTATGGTTTGATAAAATTATTGTTGTGCTTTTGTAACTACAAGATTAAAAATGCTACTGTTGTTCATGAAAATGCCAAAGTACGCTCACTCATTGCATTCTACAAAACCATGATTTCTCACATCCCAGACTCTGATGATCATGTTTATAAAGATATTAATGTATGAGACTGATGTACATGATATATTTTGATATATTTGAATTGACTTTGATATATTATGATTTGCTTTGATATATTTTGATTTCTTTCGATGTGATTTGATTTTTATCCTGTAATGACACTTGTCATGAACCCTATGATTCTTCCACTATGATGGAAGCCCTTGTACTTCTGTAAGTCTGTGGGCTTCTAGGGGATGGGCTGTAAGGAGCACATGCCATGGACATGCCAGGATATGTCAGAGACTCACTGGGTTGCTGGCTATAAGAAACAGTGCCCACTGACGTGCTCAGTCATGACTGCTTGCAATGATGGTGGCTGAAAAAGGCACCTACCCATAGGCCTACAATGGATAGCGAGCCCAGCCCATGCTATTGAGTGCTGCAAGGGGCACCTAACTCTAGGCCTGCAATCAATAGAGTTCAGCCCATGCGATTGAGGGCTGCAAGGGGACCAGCCCATGTAATCAACAAAGGGCAGTAAGCAACACCTAACAGCAGGCCTACTGGTTACAATTGATAGGAGTCTCAGCCCATGCACATGTGCAAAGAAAGGCTCAGTTGCAATTATAATCTCTCACTGAACATAACCAATGGACATTGGCTTTTACTGGGTGTAACCAATCACCAACCCACACCACCAACTCGGCCCACACCACCAACTTGGAACTGCTTTTAAATTGCTTGCCCTGCCACATTCTTGGGCTTGATCCAAGGACATCAGTGAGACTGGCCACCTTGCTGTCTGTCCCTGGATCAGCTCCACCATTCCCCGGTGTCCAGCATATGACTGAAGAGAACCACCAGACAAGGAAAATGCCTCCTCTTTGTCTAAGAGAAATCACCTGGCATGGGAGGTACATTTGGGCTTGTAATTGCCCTAGGATTGTGTGAATTAATTGTAATGCTTAGATGCCTTAAAATTGTACAAATTAATTGCAATGTTTAGTTGCCCTAGGATTGTGTGAATTACAGGTAGTGCTTATTTGCCATAGGATAGTGTGACTTACATATAGTGTTTGATTAGTGTGCATCAAATGATTTTTGGGGTGCTCCAGCACATCCAATATTTTTGTATTAATTAATTATATTTGATGATTGTTGTGATTGAACATACACTCACTTAAAAACAATCCATCTCTTAGTAATTATTAATTATGCATGCTGCTCATGAAACACATTTAAAACTTATTTCAATGTACATACATTTAAGGAAATGTAGGATTCGAGAGAGAAATGTGTAAAACTGAATATCATATTTCCTATAGCCTTAGGGTTAGGGTTTTGGAATAAACACAAATATGGAGAAATATAAATATTCCTGAGAATGTACTTCTGAATATAGGTGGGAAATCATAGTCAAATTCATAGTATCTTACTGACACTTTTGTCAATAGGGAGCATTAAGAAAGTACATTATGTTAATAGAAGAAAGCTAGAGAAATTTCCTATATACTATGTAAAGTATATGTAGCAAAAGTAACAAAATGAAATGAAATGAAAGGAGAAAAACTTGGAAATTTATATTTGGGCTCCTTGAATTTAGGTAATTTAGGAAAGGTACCGAAATAGGTCAAAATTTTATCAAATTTTGTAGAGACTCAGTTTTTTAAAGGTGAGAGAATTATTCTGAATTTGGAGAAATATGAATATTCATAAGATCGTACTTCTGAAACTACATGAAAAAACATACATGAACATATAGAATCTTACACAGACATAAGTAAAATGAGAGTCATTTGAAAATGTATTATGTCCATACTTGGAATTCAGAGTGAATTTCATATTGGATATAGAGTAGCAGACAGAATTAAATATACAGTCAGTGAAGATAGATAAGTTGAGTCAGAAAGAAAGAAAAAGCCAAGTTGAGACCCGATTATTAAAGAGCTATTAAAATGTTCATGTCTACAGTGGGCTTATTCCCAACTTTTCATTACAAACTGCCCCTGCAACCAACTTATGCTAATGGTTGTCTACTCATAAAGAGATTAATGGGGGCACTCCATGCTCAATAACTGTCACATGGAACCATTTCTCTATCTTTAAGCTATATTCCAATGAACTGTCTCACCCAGCAAAATCTGGGCCTATCACAGAAGCAGAAATGACAGATAAAGTAAATAATTGATAAGAACAAAGAGAGCATAGGCCATATCAAGAGGGAATACACATGTACTTCTTGGGATACACATACCACCTAAGGTGGTCTTATGTTTCCTAAGAGAAAACACTGTCACCATGTTTCAATAACCTGGCTTCAATGTCTGCTTCTCTAATATTATACTCGAGCATGTGAGGAAACACCACTCATCACAGGTAAAGAATGGTATTGCTGTGATGCCTATAAAAATGAAATATTGAAAATCTAACAGAAAAGACAAAATACACTTTAAAAGTCATATAAATATTCTTGGACTTAAGAAAAGATAAAACTATGCACAGATGAAATTAAATTATGATATTGAACGTTGTCATCACTAAGGTTAGGGTTAGACAATTAACATAAAGGTGGAATAATATACATAAGCATGACTCTATATACTTGTGAAAACGTGCATAATGCATAAAAGAATACATAAAATCCTACACAAGAATGAGTCATAGAGAGCCATAACTAATATATGACCATAACTAATATATAGCCATAACTAATAAATATGAGAACAGGAGTATGAATCTCATGTATGAATAACGGACTTATATGACAATCTACCAGTGGAAACAAAAATTAAAGGCTAAATCCTCTTCGAAATTAATATGGGTGTCCATGGACTGAAGAAAATTTGGTTTACATAAAGAAATATGTGAAATGTTCCATGCTGACTTGAACTGACTTAGGGTTAGGGGTAGAGAATTAACATGAATATGAAGATATCTGTATATTATTTAGCAAACAGGTTCAGAAAATAAAAAAAGAGAATACATGAGTAGACACAGTTCTAAACAGGGATGAGTAAATTGAGAGTCTTCTGAAAATATTTGATATAAATCAGTTGTAGTTAAAATGTAGCTCATGTAGGATTAAATAAATGTTGTGTATGCCAATTGAAAAATGAAAATTGGAAAAGAATGCCAAACACACTTGAAAAATCATAATATGGTAACTGGATGAAAGAAAATGGAAGAATTGTTTCTGAACTTTGTCTAGTATTATATCCAATTTGTAGTGACTTAGGGTTGGGGTTAGAGAATTGAAATGTATATGGAGGTATAAAAGGGTTCTTAAAAATGTACTTCTGAAAATATGTGGAAATAAATATCCAAAATTGTAAAATTTTACAAATAAATTATTCAAGTCACTATTATTTGAAAATGAGAATATCACAATGAACCTCACTGAGGATATACAAATAAGCAATATCACATTGATAAGCAAATATCACATTGAAAATTAAAACTAAAAAGTGATACGCATTTTAAAATTTTTTTCAGGGAACTGGGATATAAAAAAATTTAGGATCGAAGAGAGAAATACGTAAAATTTAATATCCTGTTTTCTACTCACTTAGGGTTAGGGTTTGGTGATAAACATGAATTTGCAGAAATATAAATATTCCTGAGTATGTTATTCTGAATATAGTTTGGAAAACATAGGCAGATTTATAGAATCTTCCAGAAATTTGTGTCAACCAAGAGCCCTAAGAAAATACATTACATTAATATGAGAAGCTAGTCCAAACTCCTATATGATATACATGATATATGTATCAAATGTAACAAAGTAAAATGAAAATGGGAAAAGAAATAAACTTGGAAATTTATATTTGGGTACCTAGAATGAAGGAAATTTAGAAAAGGTACAGATATAGGTAAAAATTTTATCAAATTTTGTACTAATTCAGTTTAAGTGTGAGATAATTAATCTGAATTTTGAGAAATAAGAATAATCATAAGAATGTACTTCTGAAACCGTGAAAATGCATACATGAAGATATAGAATCCTACACAGAAATGAGTAAACTGAGAATCATTGGAAAATATATTATATCCAAAATTGGAAGTCATGCTGACTCTCATATTGGATATAGA
Organism: Xerus rutilus; assembly: GCA_028644305.1. Taxonomy (NCBI): domain Eukaryota; kingdom Metazoa; phylum Chordata; class Mammalia; order Rodentia; family Sciuridae; genus Xerus; species Xerus rutilus. Next base: position 26,345 of record JAQQSJ010000250.1, read on the forward strand.
GTTAAAACCAGAAATAAAAAGACAGTCAGTGTAGATAGATAAGTTGAATAAGAAAGAAAGAAAAGGCCAAATTCTCCTGGAATATTAAAGACCTGTGGAAATGTAAGTGCAGACCAAACAACTCTGCAAAAGCAGCAAAGATAATTGAGGAAATAGGCACACATGCCAATCTATTGGGGTCAGCTCTGCTTTATTCAGAGAATGACTCCAAAGTGAGGGTTTCAGAGGTTATTATAGGGTGCGCTAGCTACATGACTCATAAAAACATGATTTGACAGATATTCAATCTATGCTTACTTATAGTTCAATCATGACAGTGCCTCATATGTCCTTTTAAATTCTTGGAACTTTAGATAAGTGGTCAGGGGGTCTGGCAGCCTGTGGTTTTGCCCCACCATCTGTGAGAAGCAAGCATTGTAAAGCATTAATCACCGAAGCACAAAGAGCAGGTTAGCAGATATGTGCAGGCCTATGCCAGAGTTACTCCATTTTGAGTTTGGATTTTACAAGGGTTAGAGAATTAACATGTATATGGAGATATAAAAAAGTTCTTAAGAATATACTTCTGAAAATATGTGGAAAGAAATACCCCAGATTGTAAAATGTTACAGACAAATTATTCAAGTCACTGACAGAAGAAAATCTAATATGTGAATATGAGAATATCACAATGAAATTCATTGAGGCTATACAGTGATATGCAAGCAAATTTAACATTGCAAATTAAAACTAAATTGTTATAAACATTTAAAAATTATTTCAGAGTAGCTGAATTTAAGGAAATTTAGGATTTGGGAGAGAAATATGTAAAATTTAATATCTTACTTTCTACTGCCTTAGGGTTAGTGTTTGGGAATAAACAAAAATAGGGAGAAATATGAATATTCCTAAGTATGTCCCTCTGAATATAGGTGGGAAAACTTAGTCAAATTCATAGAATCTTACAGAAACTTGTGTCAACAGAGAGCCTTAAGAAAATACCTTATGGTAATATGAGAAAGCTAGTCAAAACTCCTATATTATACGTATAATATATGTATCAAATATAACAAAGTAAAATAAAAATAGTAAGAAAAATAAAATTGAAAATTTGTATTTGGGTACCTTGAATTAAGGGAGTTTATGAAAGCTACATAGATAGGTAAAAATTTTATCAAGTTTTGTACTGACTCAGTTTAAGGGTGAGAGAATTAAACTGAACTTGAAGAAATATGATTATTCAAAAGAATGTTCTTCTGAAACTATGTGAAAAAATATACATGAAAATATAGAATCCTACAAAGAAATGAGTAAAGTGAGAGTCATTGGAAAATATATTGTGTCAATGAGTGGAAGACAGACTGAATCTCATTTTGGATATAGAGATGAAGCCAGAATTAAATAGGCAGTCAGCGGAGATACAAAAGTTGAGCAAGCAAGAAAGACAAGGCCAAACTGAGCCCAGAATTTTAGAGAGCTATTGAAATTTTCAAGCCTACAAGGGCCTTCTTCCCACATTTCCTTTACAAATGGCCCCATCTGCCAAATGCTGCTAATGATTGTCTTCCCTGAAAGATGTTACTTAGGGCCCTCCCTGCTCAATAACTTCACCTGGACCCTATTCTCCATCTTTAAGCTATATGCCAATGGATCATCTCACCAAGCATAGTCTGGGCCTATCACAGAAGCAGAAATGACAGATAATGTGAAGAGTTGAGAAGATCAAAGAGAGCATAGGCCATATCAAGAGGGAATACACATGTACTTCTTGGGATCCACACACCATCTAAGGCCATCTTATCTTCCCTAAAAGAAAACTCTGTCACCAGTTTTCAATAACTTGGCTTCAATGCTTCCCTCAGTCTGCTTCTCTAATATTATTCTCAAGCATGTGAGGAAACACCACCCTTCACAGGTAACCTACGGCATTGCTGTAATGCCTACAGAAATTGAATATTGAAAATTGAGAAGACAAAATACACTGTAAAAGTCATATAAATCTTCTTGGATTTAAGAAAAGATGGAATTATGCACAGATGAAAGTAAATCATGAAATTGAATGTTGTCCTGACTAAGGTTAGGATTAGACAATTAACATAAAGGTGGAATAATATACAAAATCATGACTCTGTACTTGTGAGAACATGTGTGATGCTCAAGTTAATACATAAAATCCCACACAAGGATGAGTCACAGAGTCATAACTAATATATTATGTAAGTATGTGAACATGAGTACTAATCTCACATATAAATACCTGTGACGTATATGCAAATCTCCCAGTGGAAACTAAAAATTAAAAGCAAATCCTCTTTGGAATGAATATGTATGTCCATTGAATGAAGACAAGTTGGCTTACATACAGAAGTATGTGAAACGCTTCCATGCTAACTTGGACAGACATAGGGTTAGGGTTAGAAAATTAACATGAATATGGAGATATATGTGTATTCCTAAGAAAGTGCTTCAGAAAATAGGAGTGAAAATACAAGAGAAGGCCCAAGACTAAACAGGGATGAGTAAATTGAGAGTCATTTGAAAATATATTATATTAACCAATGGTAGTTAGGATGAAGCTCAGGTAGGAAAAAATATTTTGTATGCCACATGAACATTGAAAATTGGAAATAGAATGCCAAACACACTTGAAAATCCATAATATCTTAACTGGATGAAAGAAAAGGATGGAATTGATTCTGAAGTTGGTCCAGTAACTTGTACCTAATTTGTAGCGACTTAGGGTTAGGGTTAGATAATTAACATGTATGTGGAGATATAAGGAAATTCTTAAGAATGTACTTCTGAAAATATGTTGTAAGAAATACCCAATATTGTAAAATTTTACAAATTATTCAACTTATTTTCAGATGAAAATCTCCTATGTGAATATGAGAATATCACACTGAACCTCATTGAGAATATACAGTGATATGTAAGCAAATTTAACATGAAATTTAAAACTAAGTAGTAATATAGATTTAAAAATTATTTCAGGGTATGTGGATTTAAGGAAATTTACAATTCAAGAGTGAAATATGTAAAGCTTAATATCTTATTTTCTACTGCCTTAGGGTTAGGGCTTGGGAATAAACACGAATAAGGAGAAATATGAATATTCTTGAGAATGTCTGTCTGAATATAGATGGGAAAACTTAGTCAAATTCATAGAATCTTACAGAAAATTGTGTCAACAGAGAGGCTTAAGAAAATACATTATGGTTATATAGAAAACTAGTCAAAACTCCTATATATTAGGTGTAATATATGCATCAAATGTAACAAAGTAAAATAAAAATAGAGGGAAAAATAAACTTGAAAATTTATATTTTGGTACCTTGAATTAAGAAAGTTTAGGAAAGCTACATAGATAGGTAAAAATTTGATCAAATTTTGTACTGACTCAGTTTTACAGTGAGAGAATTAATGTGAGTTTGGAGAAATATGAATATTCCTAAGAATGTACTTCTGAAACTCTGTTAGAAAAACATAAATGAAGATGTAGAATCCCACACAGAAATGAGTAAAGTGAGAATCACTGGAAAATATATTATGTGCATTAGTGGAATACACATTGAATCTCACATTAGATAGAGAGAAGAATCCAGAATTAAATAGACAGTCAGCATAGATAGATATGTTGAGTAGGAAAGAAAGAAAAGGCCAAATATTAAAGAGCCTGGAATATTAAAGAGCTATTTGAAACGCTCATGCCTACAGTGGCCTTCTTCCCACCTTTTCATTACAAACAGCCCTAGCTGCCACCTGTTGCTAATGATTGCCTTCCTGAAAAGATGGTAATTAGGGCCTTCCCTTCTCAATGGCTTTCACTTGGAACCTTTTCTCTACCTGTAAGCTATATGCCAATGGACCACCTCACCAAGCATAATGTAGGCCTATCACAGAAGCAGAAATGACAGATAATGTGAAGAGTTGAGAAGATCAAAGAGAGCATAGGCCATATCAAGAGGGAATACACATGTACTTTTTGGGATCCAGATACCACCTAAGGCTGTCTTATCTTTCCTGAGAGGAAACTCTGTCACCACTTTTCAATAACCTGGCTTCAGTGCTTCCCTTGGTCTGCTTCTCTAATATTATACTCAAGCATGTGAGAGGAAATACCACTCATCACATGTAACCATCAGGATTGCTGTGATGCCTCTAAAAATGTAATATTGAAAATTGAAAAGAAAAGGGAATATACACTTTGAAAGTCATACAAACCTTCTTGGATTCAAGAAAAAATGGATTTATGCACAGATGAAAGTAAATTATGAAATTGATTGCTGTCCTGACTGTTAGGTCTGTTTAAGGCAGTGAAAAAAGCAAAACACCAGGCAACCCGCATGCACGAGAGTGCAGTCAAACTGTCACCAGCAGACAGCGACAACAATTTGTGACTTCATGACTACCATCAATCACCCAGTTCCCTGACCAATCCCAGGAGGACACAGGACTCCCAAAACCTTCCCTTTCCTGTCCCAAGTCCTCCTCTTCCTACCCCAAACCCATAAAACTGCCAAATCAGCTGCGCCTGCACGCAATTCTCCCAGACACACTCTGAAGAATGGGGGAGTATATATCATTAAAGCCTTGCTCAGCGGTTTTAGTTGGCCTCCTTTCTGTCACCGTTATCTGACCTTACATTTTGGTGCTGAACCTGGGAGGGCTCTCGGACCTCCCTCACAGTGGTTGAGGTCCACCCTCTCCTACAAACTGGGAAATTCCTGAGCCGCTCTTCCTTCCCATCTTCCCTAATCTGGACGGACACAAGTGGGGTAAGTTCCCCCATACCCCCTGACTGTCCAGCCTCTCTCCATCTGGGGAGTCTATCTGTGACATCACGTGCATCCCATAGACTCCTGCCATTCTGTTCAAGGCTGCAAGGTCTGTGGCAACGTCCCAGTCCTTGTGTGAGCCACCCCACTGCATTCAGGCCCCTGGAGGGTTGAAGGGGACACTTCAACCCCTGCCCAGCACTCCGTTACTTGGGGGTGTGCGATCAGAATTAGGGATGCCTTTTTCTGTTTCCACCCACCCCCATGGGTGCTGGAAGGTCATGGGAAACACTGAGTCCTCCCTAGACCCCAAACTCCTTTGGGTTGTCTATATTCCAATTTTTCCAAATTAGGACTCACTCAGAACCTATGCCATAAACTCCTGATCTTTTATTCCACTGTGGCCTAGCCCCAGTATAGCCTAGGCAATGGGTCAAAGTGGCCCCCAGAAGGAACTTTTGATTTTCAAATCCTCACTGATTTGGACAGTTTCTGCCACCATACACGAAAGTGGACAGAAATCCCTTACATTCAGGCTTTTTGTGATGTATGCTCCCATCCTTCCCTCTGCTCTACCTGTTTTACTGCTCAAGTTCTTCTTGCTAAGGAAAATCCTAAACCCCTTTCCCATTGTTCTTCCATGTCTTCTTTCTCATTCTCAAATCCACCCAAAATGCTCTCAGCCCCCCTTCCCATCACCCCCTCTCTACTCAGACAATTCCTCCCCCTCCTCTCTTCTCTCTCCTCCTACTGCCACAGCTCTCCCACTCCAGAACACCACTCCTCCACCCTTCTCTCCTACGGATACAGCCCTTCCCCTATCTCCCTCAGCAGATTCCTCCCCTGGCTCAATCCTCCCTTCTCTAGTCAGCGCCCACACCTGATCACACCAGTCCCTTTTATCAGCTGGCCCAAGGCTCCTTTGTCCTCTCAGAGATGTGGCTGGCACCAAAGGGATTGTTCAAGTACATGTCCCATTCTCACTCCAGGATCTTTCCCAGATTGTGGGGCATCTTGGGTTCTTCTCTGCTGACTTTTCTACTTACATTAAAGAATTTTGCCACCTCTCTCAGACTTACAATCTTACCTGGCATAACGTCTATGTCATCCTTTCTTTCACCCTTAACCCAGATGAGTGTACCTGCATCCAGCAGGCTGCTCGAGATCATGCTGATCAAATTCATTTAACAGACATAACTTCCCACAGGTGAAGCAGCTATTTCCCTAACCGAACCCAATTGGAACTACCAAGATGGCCAACAAGGCTGCCGTCACTGTGCCCACATGGTCCAATATCTCAGTGAGCATTCAGGCAGTGTCCAATAAGGTAGTCAATTTTGATAAGGTAAGAGAAATCACCCAGGATCTGGATAAAAATCCAGCCTTATTTCTCAATCACCTTACATAGGCTCTTACCAAATATACCAAGCTGGATCCTGAGTCTTCCTCCAGCAGATTCCTCCCCTGGCTCAATCCTCCCTTCTCTAGTCAGCGCCCACACCTGATCACACCAGTCCCTTTTATCAGCTGGCCCTGTGTTAGCAACTCAGGGCTACAGTGTTAGCAACTCATTTCATTACTCAATTGGCCCATGATATTAGAAAGAAGCTCAAACAAGCTGAGGAGGGCCCTCAGACCCTTATCTGAGACCTGGTTAAATGGCCTTTAAAGTTTATAATGCCCAAGAGGAATCAGCTGAGCTAGCCAGGCAGGCTCAATTGCAGAGAAGGATAACACTCCAAACCCAAGCCTTGGCAGCAGCCCTGAGGCCTGCGGCTCCAGTGAAAGCTTTACAGAAAAAACCAGCATCCCCTCCACCCAGGACTTGCTTCAAATGTGGATGTGAAGGTCCCTGGGCTTACCAATGCCCAAACCCATGGCTCCCATCTAGGCTGTGCCCCACTTGTAAAGTAGATAGGACATTGGAGGGCTGACTGCCCCATGGCTGGCCCTTCCTCCGTGCATCCACGTGGGAATATGACCAGCCAGGAAGCCCCTTCCCCTGAACTATTGGGGTTCACAGAGGACTGAAGAAGCCTGGACTCAAGGACTCAACCCTCGCTGAGCCCAGGGTAATGCTCCAGGTAGCAGGTAAGTCCATAGGCTTCCTTGTGGACATGGGGGCTACCTACTCTGTTTATCTGCCCACTCCGGGCCTTTGTTTCCTACCTAGGTTTCAGTCATGAGGATTGGTGGCAAACCCTCCTTCCCAAACCAAACTGATAAGCTGGCCTGTGCCCTGGAGGGACACCCTTTCACACACTCTTTTCTGGTTATCACATCCTGTCCAATTCCTCTCCTAGGCAGAGATATTCTCCAACTATTAGGAGCCACCCTCCAACTACTCCCTAACAATGCTTCCACCCACCTTCTTTTACCTCTAACCTGTACTCTCTCTAATAACCCAACAGCACCCACAATGCCATTACCCCCAGACCTAGTTGATCCCTAAGTCTGGTACACCTCCAAACCGGTCGTAGCCTCCCACCACAAGCCATCCCATATCCAGCTAAAACCTCACACTAAACTTCCTTCGTCTTCCTTCCTTTCCCGTCTCCAAGACACATAGAGAGGGACTCAAACCCATCATAGACTTGTTACTTGCCACTTACCGAGGGACTCCTCATCCCTATTGACTCTCCCTGCAAAACCCACATATTGCTGGTACCCAAACCCTCAGGAGTGTATCGCTTGGTCCAGCACCTCCGCCTAATTAATGAGGCAGTGATTCCCATTTACCCAGTGGTTACCAACCCTTACATTATCCTTTCTCATATCTCCCTTCAACCACCCACTTTACTGTCTTAGATCATAAGGATGCCTTCTTTACAATGCCCCTCCATCCTGACTTTTATGACCTCTTTGCCTTCACATGGGAAGACCCTACATCCTTTAGGTCCCAACAGCTGCCATAGACAGCTCTACCGCAAGGCTCCAGGGACAGTCCACACCTCTTTGGACAAGGCTTGGCCCAGGATGTGACTGTTTGTGACTTGGGGGACAGCACTCTCTTACAGTATATGGATGACCTTCTCCTATGCAGCCCATTCCTCAGGACCTCCCAAACACACACTGCTCAGCTCCTTGATTTCCTGGAGTCCCAGGGCTATTGGGTCTCTCCAGCCAGAGCCCAGCTTACTATCACTTCAGTTACAATATAGGTATACTCCTCACTCCGACCTCTAAAAGCCTGACAGCAGACATAATTCAGGCTCTCTGTGACCTACAGCCACCTGAAACAGTGGACTTCCTGGGTCTGGCTGGCTTTTTCAGGCATTGGGTCCTCAACTTTGCCCTTCTGGCCAAGCCCTTATACCAGGCAGCTCAGGAGACCCCTCACAGGCCCCTGGTCTCCCCCACCTTAATAGCCAATGCCTTTTATAAGCTCAGGGATGCTCTCACATCCTCTCCCACTCTCTCTGTCCCTAATCCTAGCCATTTTTTCCACCTCTTTGTGGATGAAAGACAGGGTATCACCACTGGCTTTCTCAACCAACCAATTGGACCCTCCTATATGCCAGTGGCATATCTATCCAGGCAGCCTGACTCTACGGTTCGTGGATGGCTACCATGCCTCCACACACTGGCAGCAGCAGCAGCAGAAATTACTAAGGAAGCCCTGAAGCTTACCTTGCTCCAATCAATAACTGTATTTTCTACCCATTGGCCACAGGACCTCTTAAATCATAAAGCTCTTCTGCTTCTAAGCCCTTCAGGAATTCAAGAATTCCACCTTCCCTTTATAGAAAATTCCACCATTACCCTCTGCTGTTGTTCTTCTCTTAATCCTGCCACACTCCTCCCACCATCCTCACCCCCTCCAGATGCTAACCATTCCTAGCCACAGGTGCTAGAGGCCCTACAATCACCCTGTGAGGACCTCTTTGGTTACCCACTTCCCTCACCTGACTTAACCATTTTTGTAGATGGCAGTTCGATGGTCGGTTGCTATGGATGCCATAGAGCCGCATATGCAGTGGTCACGAGCACCTCAGTTTTAGAAGCCAGCTGCCTTCTTGAAGGGACCATCTCCCAAAAGGATGAACTTTTTGCACTTCTCAGTGCTCTCATTCAGTCCAAAGATAAGCAAGTCAACATTTACAGACTCCAAATATGCCTTCCTGATTGCCCACTCATATTTGGCTATTTGAAAGAAATGTGGATTCTTGACCACAAAGGGATCACCAGCGGTCAATGCCTCTCTAATTTCCAAACTCTTAGAGGCACTACAACTGCCATCATGAGTGGCCATCATACACTGCAGAGGACAACAAAATTCCTCTGACCCTATAGCTATGGACAACAACAAAGCAGACTCTATAGCATGAGAACTAATAGCTAAATCCTCAGCAGCTCCTATCCTATTTCTATCCATCACAATTAAACCTAACTTACCCCACACGAGCGACAGGACCTAATAACCCAAGTTGGCCATCTCAGCAATGACAGCTGGATCTTCCTGGGTGATCGGATATTCCTCCGTAAACAGCAAGCTTACAGTTTGTTGATGGACATTCATAACTCTCTTCATATTGGCCCCAAGCCCCTTTCCCAATTTTTACAACCTTTTTTTTTTACTTCTCAGGAATGTGAACTATTCTCCAGCAGGTTCATTCCGCTTGTTCTGTCTTTTCCACCATATCCCCACAAGGGGGTATCAAACCCAAACTCCCACACATCAAATGAAGGGCCACCAGCCAAGCGGAGACTGGCAAATTGACTTCACTCACATGCCTAGACACAAAAAACTTTGCTACCTACTTACTTTGTTTGATACTTTTCCAGCTTGGATAGAAGACCAAGCTGGAGGTAGGGAACTACCTCCAGGGAAAATGCTGACACTGTCGCCTCCATCCTTATCAAGCAGATTATTCTCAGGTTCGAGCTTCCAGTCAGACAATGGTCTGGCCTTCACTTCTCAGGTTGTCCAACTAGTCTCCAAAGGCCTCAACATCACTTGGAGACTGCATATTCCTTACCGACCCCTGTAGGAGCACTCTCCCTAACTTCAACCCCTCCCTTCCATCTTTCCCCATTCTATGCTAATAGACTGTGCCCTTGCCAGAATGCACCCCTTTGTTTGTGACCTTTGGATCTGATTGGTCCAAGAGCATATTTAAGCTTCTGTAGTTTCTGGAATAAATGGTGTTTTCTGCTTCCTTGCTCCAGTGTTCCTGCTCCTTGCTCCGGGTGTTTCTGCATCTCACTCTGGCAGAGCAGATTTTTACCTACAACCCGGGGTCTAGGTGAGTGACCCCACGAATTGCCACTGTCCAGAGAGACCCCATATCATCTCCCCCAGAGACCCCTTCTTTTTTTGTCTCTCTGGACCCCCAACTGGTCGAGTAAGCACACGTGGCCCCCACCCCCTTTTAAGTGATAGACCCCAATCCTTGGGTAAGGTTGAAAGAGCTCACAGCACCCTCAAGGATCACCTCACTAAACTTGCTATTGAACTCAGGCTCTCCTGGCCCAATCTCCTGCAACTGGCCCTCGCTCAAATTTGGGCAGCCCCTAGAGACCCCTCAGGCCTTAGTCCCTTTGAGCTACTCTATGGGCACTCTTTCCTAATTGACCAAAGCTTTCCAACTAGTCCTCCACCCCTTGTGTCCTACCTGCCCTAGTTCACCCTTTTACACAAGCTCCTGAGAGAACACGCAGACCGCTGCCTTCCTGCACCATCCATTGCCTCAATCCCAGCACATCCACAGACTGACTCAGACCCTCTTCAACCAGGCAACACAGTCTTACTTTGGGAGCTGCATCCTCAGTCATTGGAACCTCACTGGATGGGGCCCCACACAGTCATACTTACTACCCCAATGGCAGCCAAGCTTTTGGGCCACCCCTCTTGGTACCATGTATTCCACCTCAAAAAGGTGCCTACCCCCAAGGCCCAGCCCTGGACTTCCACCATGCTGGAACCCACCAAACTCAAAATTTCTCACCAGCCCTCTTCTTTTATTAATCATTAATCTCTCTGAGGCCTCCATCCCAACCCACGTGTGGTGCTTTTACATCCAAGCAACATGGCAGCAGAATGGCACCACCTATTCCCAGTATGGGTCAAGGTGATTGCCCTTCCACTGGCTGCAATCGAGCAGTCACCCTTAACATTACTAGATTCAACCAACCCACTTTGCCCCACCTATCTGCAGCAATGCTATGGTTCATATCAGACCAAACTGAAAAACATTGTAAGTACTGGTCTAACATCTATGGCGGGTGCCCTTATAATTCATGCAAGAAGCGGTTTCTAGATTAGCCTTGCTATGAGAACTGAGCACACACCGGATTAACTATTTGGGGCCCATGGGACCCAAAATGGGTTTCTGTCATTGATGGTAAATTTTATTCTTGGGGTTTTGCCAAGCTCCCCTCAGCCTCTATCAGAGTCTGGGGGAACTTATACACCACTGTTCCTTCAGATTCACATGACCATCCAGGAGCAAGAAAAAGATCTCCAACACCAGCTAGAAGCAATTGCCCTTCCTAAACATGATCCTTTTTCATGGATGGCCCTAAAATGTCAAGGTCTTCAGCTTCTCAATCTATCCAAAGTTAATAACATTTCAGACTGTTTCCTCTGTGCAGGTTTGGATCATAATCCTTTAACTGCAATTCCCATTGATGTTCCTCTCAGTACCTCAAACCAACTCCAAGGGCCCCTCCTTCTGGCCTTTGAGGAGATACTTCTCTTTCATAACTCATCAGGGAATTTCTCCTGCTGCTACAATTCCTCAGGTTCAGTATCCTGTGACCAGGTCATGCAAATCCCTTCCCCAAAGTTTGCTCCACTGGGGTTCTTTTTCTGGTGCACTGGTGTCCTAACAGAGACTCTAAGCCTCCGTATGCCCTTTGCCTTTTGTGTTCCCTCCACCTTAGTCCCTCAGTTAACTCTGTACAGCAAGGTTGAATTAATATGGCTTGTTACAACTTCCCTTTCCAGGAAAAAATTGGGCCATCTTTCTACCAATGATAGTTGAGCTCTTCCTGGCCTCCTCATTTGCTGCCTCTGGGCTGGGAGCAGAAGGTCTTGGTTATGCAGTAACTGCTACTCAGAAACTTGAACAACAACTTCAAGAATGGGCTTCATTTCTCTGCAATGGCAGATAACATCTTTTTTTTAAAAAAAAAATATTTATTTATTTATTTTTTAGTTTTAGGTGGACAGAACATCTTTGTTTTTATGTGGTGCTGAGGATCGAACCCAGTGCCTCACGCATGCTAGGCGAGCACACTACCACTGTGCCACAATCCCGGCCCTGGCAGATAACATCTTCTGCCCAGGATTTATTACAGAACCATGAAGCCCTGGATCTCCTAATGGCAGACAAAGGAGGAAGATGTCTATTCCTAAAAGAAGAATGCTGATACTATATCAATGAAAATGGACTGATCAAAAGAAATGTCAACACCCTCCATCATATAAGTGAAAGACTTAAAGAGCAGCAATCAAATGACCCTTGACTAGACTGGATAAGCTCTACCCTCGGAACATGGCTGCCTCCCATTCTCTCTCCTATATTAGTGATAGGACTTCTACTAATAACTGCTCCTTTCCTCCTTAGGCTCACCCAAAAGCACATAGATGAAGCTGCCAGAGTGACCTACATCCAGATGCTCCTACACCCCTACCTCACCTCTCTACCAAACCAACACCCAAGCATTCTCCTTCCCCACCAGTGCCCCATAACCTGCAGTAAGTGGCCAGGTAGACTTCAGCATACTATATCATCAAAAAGGCTGGGATGTTAGGTCTGTTTAAGGCAGCTAAACAAAAACAAAACACCAGGTATCCTGCATGCACAAGAGTACAACCTGTCACTAGCAGAAAGTAATGACAATTTGTGACTTCATGATGACCATCAATCAGCAAGTCTCTTGACCAACCCTAGGAGGACACGGGACTCCCCAAAACTTCCTTTCCCACCCCAAGCCCTCCCCTTCCAACCCCAAACACTAAACACTTCCAGATCAGCTGAGCCTGTGCACGATTCTCTCAGACACAACCTGCTGGATGGGGGAGTGTCACCGGGAGCTTATATCATTAAAGCCTTAGTCAGTGGTTTTAATTGGCCTCCTTTCAGACAACATTATTTGACCTTACACTGACTAAGTTTAGGGTAAACAATTAAAATAAAGGTGAACTAAAAAACTATAACTATGTACTTGTGAGAACATGTGTAATGAATGCATAAGTGAATACATAAAATTCTACACAGGGATGAGTCACAGAGAGTCATAAATAATATATTATGTAAATATAAGAACATGGGTATGAATTTCACATATGAATACCTGTGATGTATATGCAAGTCTTCCAGTGAAAACTAAAAAGTAAAGGCTAAATCCTCATGAGAATAAATATGGGTGTCCATGGAATAAAGAGAAGTTGGTTTACAACAGTGATATATGAAATGTTCCATGATGCCTTGAACAGACATAGGGTTAGAGTTAGAGAATTAACATGAATATGGAGACATATGTGTATTCTTAAGAAAGTGCTTCTAAAAATAGGAGAGAAAATACATGACTAAACACAATATAAAACAGGGATGAGAAACTTGAGAGTCATATGAAAATAAATTATGTAAATCAGTTATGGGATGAAGCTCTGTTAGGAAAAAAAATGTTGTGTATGCCAATTGAACATTGAAAATTGAAAATAGAATTCCAAACACACTTGAAAGTCTATAATATGGTAACTGAATGAAAAAAAGAGAAGAATTGATTCTGTTTGGACAAATATTGTATCCAATTTTTAGAGACTTAGGGTTAGGGTAAGAGAGTTAATTAATATGGAGATAAAAAAAGTTTTTAAGAATATGCTTCTGAAGATATGTGGAAAGAAATACACAAAATTGTAAAAATTTACAAAGGAAATCTTTAAGTCACCGTCAGATGAAAATCTACTATGTGATTATGCGACTACCACAATGAACATCCCAAATAGTTAATCCGGTGTGTGCTCAGTTCTCATAGCAAGGCTAATCTAGAAACCGCTTCTTGCATGAATTATAAGGGCACCCGCCATAGATGTTAGACCAGTACTTACAATGTTTTTCAGTTTGGTCTGATATGAAACATAGCATTGCTGCAGATAGGTGGGGCAAAGTGGGTTGGTTGAATCTAGTAATGTTAAGGGTGACTGCTCGATTGCAGCCAGTGGAAGGGCAATCACCTTGACCCATACTGGGAATAGGTGGTGCCATTCTGCTGCCATGTTGCTTGGATGTAAAAGCACCACACGTGGGTTGGGATGGAGGCCTCAGAGAGATTAATGATTAATAAAAGAAGAGGGCTGGTGAGAAATTTTGAGTTTGGTGGGTTCCAGCATGGTGGAAGTCCAGGGCTGGGCCTTGGGGGTAGGCACCTTTTTGAGGTGGAATACATGGTACCAAGAGGGGTGGCCCAAAAGCTTGGCTGCCATTGGGGTAGTAAGTATGACTGTGTGGGGCCCCATCCAGTGAGGTTCCAATGACTGAGGATGCAGCTCCCAAAGTAAGACTGTGTTGCCTGGTTGAAGAGGGTCTGAGTCAGTCTGTGGATGTGCTGGGATTGAGGCAATGGATGGTGCAGGAAGGCAGCGGTCTGCGTGTTCTCTCAGGAGCTTGTGTAAAAGGGTGAACTAGGGCAGGTAGGACACAAGGGGTGGAGGACTAGTTGGAAAGCTTTGGTCAATTAGGAAAGAGTGCCCATAGAGTAGCTCAAAGGGACTAAGGCCTGAGGGGTCTCTAGGGGCTGCCCAAATTTGAGCGAGGGCCAGTTGCAGGAGATTGGGCCAGGAGAGCCTGAGTTCAATAGCAAGTTTAGTGAGGTGATCCTTGAGGGTGCTGTGAGCTCTTTCAACCTTACCCAAGGATTGGGGTCTATCACTTAAAAGGGGGTGGGGGCCACGTGTGCTTACTCGACCAGTTGGGGGTCCAGAGAGACAAAAAAAGAAGGGGTCTCTGGGGGAGATGATATGGGGTCTCTCTGGACAGTGGCAATTCGTGGGGTCACTCACCTAGACCCCGGGTTGTAGGTAAAAATCTGCTCTGCCAGAGTGAGATGCAGAAACACCCGGAGCAAGGAGCAGGAACACTGGAGCAAGGAAGCAGAAAACACCATTTATTCCAGAAACTACAGAAGCTTAAATATGCTCTTGGACCAATCAGATCCAAAGGTCACAAACAAAGGGGTGCATTCTGGCAAGGGCACAGTCTATTAGCATAGAATGGGGAAAGATGGAAGGGAGGGGTTGAAGTTAGGGAGAGTGCTCCTACAGGGGTCGGTAAGGAATATGCAGTCTCCAAGTGATGTTGAGGCCTTTGGAGACTAGTTGGACAACCTGAGAAGTGAAGGCCAGACCATTGTCTGACTGGAAGCTCGAACCTGAGAATAATCTGCTTGATAAGGATGGAGGCGACAGTGTCAGCATTTTCCCTGGAGGTAGTTCCCTACCTCCAGCTTGGTCTTCTATCCAAGCTGGAAAAGTATCAAACAAAGTAAGTAGGTAGCAAAGTTTTTTGTGTCTAGGCATGTGAGTGAAGTCAATTTGCCAGTCTCCGCTTGGCTGGTGGCCCTTCATTTGATGTGTGGGAGTTTGGGTTTGATACCCCCTTGTGGGGATATGGTGGAAAAGACAGAACAAGCGGAATGAACCTGCTGGAGAATAGTTCACATTCCTGAGAAGTAAAAAAAAAAGGTTGTAAAAATTGGGAAAGGGGCTTGGGGCCAATATGAAGAGAGTTATGAATGTCCATCAACAAACTGTAAGCTTGCTGTTTACGGAGGAATATCCGATCACCCAGGAAGATCCAGCTGTCATTGCTGAGATGGCCAACTTGGGTTATTAGGTCCTGTCGCTCGTGTGGGGTAAGTTAGGTTTAATTGTGATGGATAGAAATAGGATAGGAGCTGCTGAGGATTTAGCTATTAGTTCTCATGCTATAGAGTCTGCTTTGTTGTTGTCCATAGCTATAGGGTCAGAGGAATTTTGTTGTCCTCTGCAGTGTATGATGGCCACTCATGATGGCAGTTGTAGTGCCTCTAAGAGTTTGGAAATTAGAGAGGCATTGACCGCTGGTGATCCCTTTGTGGTCAAGAATCCACATTTCTTTCAAATAGCCAAATATGAGTGGGCAATCAGGAAGGCATATTTGGAGTCTGTAAATGTTGACTTGCTTATCTTTGGACTGAATGAGAGCACTGAGAAGTGCAAAAAGTTCATCCTTTTGGGAGATGGTCCCTTCAAGAAGGCAGCTGGCTTCTAAAACTGAGGTGCTCGTGACCACTGCATATGCGGCTCTATGGCATCCATAGCAACCGACCATCGAACTGCCATCTACAAAAATGGTTAAGTCAGGTGAGGGAAGTGGGTAACCAAAGAGGTCCTCACAGGGTGATTGTAGGGCCTCTAGCACCTGTGGCTAGGAATGGTTAGCATCTGGAGGGGGTGAGGATGGTGGGAGGAGTGTGGCAGGATTAAGAGAAGAACAACAGCAGAGGGTAATGGTGGAATTTTCTATAAAGGGAAGGTGGAATTCTTGAATTCCTGAAGGGCTTAGAAGCAGAAGAGCTTTATGATTTAAGAGGTCCTGTGGCCAATGGGTAGAAAATACAGTTATTGATTGGAGCAAGGTAAGCTTCAGGGCTTCCTTAGTAATTTCTGCTGCTGCTGCTGCCAGTGTGTGGAGGCATGGTAGCCATCCACGAACCGTAGAGTCAGGCTGCCTGGATAGATATGCCACTGGCATATAGGAGGGTCCAATTGGTTGGTTGAGAAAGCCAGTGGTGATACCCTGTCTTTCATCCACAAAGAGGTGGAAAAAATGGCTAGGATTAGGGACAGAGAGAGTGGGAGAGGATGTGAGAGCATCCCTGAGCTTATAAAAGGCATTGGCTATTAAGGTGGGGGAGACCAGGGGCCTGTGAGGGGTCTCCTGAGCTGCCTGGTATAAGGGCTTGGCCAGAAGGGCAAAGTTGAGGACCCAATGCCTGAAAAAGCCAGCCAGACCCAGGAAGTCCACTGTTTCAGGTGGCTGTAGGTCACAGAGAGCCTGAATTATGTCTGCTGTCAGGCTTTTAGAGGTCGGAGTGAGGAGTATACCTATATTGTAACTGAAGTGATAGTAAGCTGGGCTCTGGCTGGAGAGACCCAATAGCCCTGGGACTCCAGGAAATCAAGGAGCTGAGCAGTGTGTGTTTGGGAGGTCCTGAGGAATGGGCTGCATAGGAGAAGGTCATCCATATACTGTAAGAGAGTGCTGTCCCCCAAGTCACAAACAGTCACATCCTGGGCCAAGCCTTGTCCAAAGAGGTGTGGACTGTCCCTGGAGCCTTGCGGTAGAGCTGTCTATGGCAGCTGTTGGGACCTAAAGGATGTAGGGTCTTCCCATGTGAAGGCAAAGAGGTCATAAAAGTCAGGATGGAGGGGCATTGTAAAGAAGGCATCCTTATGATCTAAGACAGTAAAGTGGGTGGTTGAAGGGAGATATGAGAAAGGATAATGTAAGGGTTGGTAACCACTGGGTAAATGGGAATCACTGCCTCATTAATTAGGCGGAGGTGCTGGACCAAGCGATACACTCCTGAGGGTTTGGGTACCAGCAATATGTGGGTTTTGCAGGGAGAGTCAATAGGGATGAGGAGTCCCTCGGTAAGTGGCAAGTAACAAGTCTATGATGGGTTTGAGTCCCTCTCTATGTGTCTTGGAGACGGGAAAGGAAGGAAGACGAAGGAAGTTTAGTGTGAGGTTTTAGCTGGATATGGGATGGCTTGTGGTGGGAGGCTACGACCGGTTTGGAGGTGTACCAGACTTAGGGATCAACTAGGTCTGGGGGTAATGGCATTGTGGGTGCTGTTGGGTTATTAGAGAGAGTACAGGTTAGAGGTAAAAGAAGGTGGGTGGAAGCATTGTTAGGGAGTAGTTGGAGGGTGGCTCCTAATAGTTGGAGAATATCTCTGCCTAGGAGAGGAATTGGACAGGATGTGATAACCAGAAAAGAGTGTGTGAAAGGGTGTCCCTCCAGGGCACAGGCCAGCTTATCAGTTTGGTTTGGGAAGGAGGGTTTGCCACCAATCCTCATGACTGAAACCTAGGTAGGAAACAAAGGCCCGGAGTGGGCAGATAAACAGAGTAGGTAGCCCCCATGTCCACAAGGAAGCCTATGGACTTACCTGCTACCTGGAGCATTACCCTGGGCTCAGCGAGGGTTGAGTCCTTGAGTCCAGGCTTCTTCAGTCCTCTGTGAACCCCAATAGTTCAGGGGAAGGGGCTTCCTGGCTGGTCATATTCCCACGTGGATGCACGGAGGAAGGGCCAGCCATGGGGCAGTCAGCCCTCCAATGTCCTATCTACTTTACAAGTGGGGCACAGCCTAGATGGGAGCCATGGGTTTGGGCATTGGTAAGCCCAGGGACCTTCACATCCACATTTGAAGCAAGTCCTGGGTGGAGGGGATGCTGGTTTTTTCTGTAAAGCTTTCACTGGAGCCGCAGGCCTCAGGGCTGCTGCCAAGGCTTGGGTTTGGAGTGTTATCCTTCTCTGCAATTGAGCCTGCCTGGCTAGCTCAGCTGATTCCTCTTGGGCATTATAAACTTTAAAGGCCATTTAACCAGGTCTCAGATAAGGGTCTGAGGGCCCTCCTCAGCTTGTTTGAGCTTCTTTCTAATATCATGGGCCAATTGAGTAATGAAATGAGTTGCTAACACTGTAGCCCTGAGTTGCTAACACAGGGCCAGCTGATAAAAGGGACTGGTGTGATCAGGTGTGGGCGCTGACTAGAGAAGGGAGGATTGAGCCAGGGGAGGAATCTGCTGGAGGAAGACTCAGGATCCAGCTTGGTATATTTGGTAAGAGCCTATGTAAGGTGATTGAGAAATAAGGCTGGATTTTTATCCAGATCCTGGGTGATTTCTCTTACCTTATCAAAATTGACTACCTTATTGGACACTGCCTGAATGCTCACTGAGATATTGGACCATGTGGGCACAGTGACGGCAGCCTTGTTGGCCATCTTGGTAGTTCCAATTGGGTTCGGTTAGGGAAATAGCTGCTTCACCTGTGGGAAGTTATGTCTGTTAAATGAATTTGATCAGCATGATCTCGAGCAGCCTGCTGGATGCAGGTACACTCATCTGGGTTAAGGGTGAAAGAAAGGATGACATAGACGTTATGCCAGGTAAGATTGTAAGTCTGAGAGAGGTGGCAAAATTCTTTAATGTAAGTAGAAAAGTCAGCAGAGAAGAACCCAAGATGCCCCACAATCTGGGAAAGATCCTGGAGTGAGAATGGGACATGTACTTGAACAATCCCTTTGGTGCCAGCCACATCTCTGAGAGGACAAAGGAGCCTTGGGCCAGCTGATAAAAGGGACTGGTGTGATCAGGTGTGGGCGCTGACTAGAGAAGGGAGGATTGAGCCAGGGGAGGAATCTGCTGAGGGAGATAGGGGAAGGGCTGTATCCGTAGGAGAGAAGGGTGGAGGAGTGGTGTTCTGGAGTGGGAGAGCTGTGGCAGTAGGAGGAGAGAGAAGAGAGGAGGGGGAGGAATTGTCTGAGTAGAGAGGGGGTGATGGGAAGGGGGGCTGAGAGCATTTTGGGTGGATTTGAGAATGAGAAAGAAGACATGGAAGAACAATGGGAAAGGGGTTTAGGATTTTCCTTAGCAAGAAGAACTTGAGCAGTAAAACAGGTAGAGCAGAGGGAAGGATGGGAGCATACATCACAAAAAGCCTGAATGTAAGGGATTTCTGTCCACTTTCGTGTATGGTGGCAGAAACTGTCCAAATCAGTGAGGATTTGAAAATCAAAAGTTCCTTCTGGGGGCCACTTTGACCCATTGCCTAGGCTATACTGGGGCTAGGCCACAGTGGAATAAAAGATCAGGAGTTTATGGCATAGGTTCTGAGTGAGTCCTAATTTGGAAAAATTGGAATATAGACAACCCAAAGGAGTTTGGGGTCTAGGGAGGACTCAGTGTTTCCCATGACCTTCCAGCACCCATGGGGGTGGGTGGAAACAGAAAAAGGCATCCCTAATTCTGATCGCACACCCCCAAGTAACGGAGTGCTGGGCAGGGGTTGAAGTGTCCCCTTCAACCCTCCAGGGGCCTGAATGCAGTGGGGTGGCTCACACAAGGACTGGGACGTTGCCACAGACCTTGCAGCCTTGAACAGAATGGCAGGAGTCTATGGGATGCACGTGATGTCACAGATAGACTCCCCAGATGGAGAGAGGCTGGACAGTCAGGGGGTATGGGGGAACTTACCCCACTTGTGTCCGTCCAGATTAGGGAAGATGGGAAGGAAGAGCGGCTCAGGAATTTCCCAGTTTGTAGGAGAGGGTGGACCTCAACCACTGTGAGGGAGGTCCGAGAGCCCTCCCAGGTTCAGCACCAAAATGTAAGGTCAGATAACGGTGACAGAAAGGAGGCCAACTAAAACCGCTGAGCAAGGCTTTAATGATATATACTCCCCCATTCTTCAGAGTGTGTCTGGGAGAATTGCGTGCAGGCGCAGCTGATTTGGCAGTTTTATGGGTTTGGGGTAGGAAGAGGAGGACTTGGGACAGGAAAGGGAAGGTTTTGGGAGTCCTGTGTCCTCCTGGGATTGGTCAGGGAACTGGGTGATTGATGGTAGTCATGAAGTCACAAATTGTTGTCGCTGTCTGCTGGTGACAGTTTGACTGCACTCTCGTGCATGCGGGTTGCCTGGTGTTTTGCTTTTTTCACTGCCTTAAACAGACCTAACAGTCAGGACAGCAATCAATTTCATAATTTACTTTCATCTGTGCATAAATCCATTTTTTCTTGAATCCAAGAAGGTTTGTATGACTTTCAAAGTGTATATTCCCTTTTCTTTTCAATTTTCAATATTACATTTTTAGAGGCATCACAGCAATCCTGATGGTTACATGTGATGAGTGGTATTTCCTCTCACATGCTTGAGTATAATATTAGAGAAGCAGACCAAGGGAAGCACTGAAGCCAGGTTATTGAAAAGTGGTGACAGAGTTTCCTCTCAGGAAAGATAAGACAGCCTTAGGTGGTATCTGGATCCCAAAAAGTACATGTGTATTCCCTCTTGATATGGCCTATGCTCTCTTTGATCTTCTCAACTCTTCACATTATCTGTCATTTCTGCTTCTGTGATAGGCCTACATTATGCTTGGTGAGGTGGTCCATTGGCATATAGCTTACAGGTAGAGAAAAGGTTCCAAGTGAAAGCCATTGAGAAGGGAAGGCCCTAATTACCATCTTTTCAGGAAGGCAATCATTAGCAACAGGTGGCAGCTAGGGCTGTTTGTAATGAAAAGGTGGGAAGAAGGCCACTGTAGGCATGAGCGTTTCAAATAGCTCTTTAATATTCCAGGCTCTTTAATATTTGGCCTTTTCTTTCTTTCCTACTCAACATATCTATCTATGCTGACTGTCTATTTAATTCTGGATTCTTCTCTCTATCTAATGTGAGATTCAATGTGTATTCCACTAATGCACATAATATATTTTCCAGTGATTCTCACTTTACTCATTTCTGTGTGGGATTCTACATCTTCATTTATGTTTTTCTAACAGAGTTTCAGAAGTACATTCTTAGGAATATTCATATTTCTCCAAACTCACATTAATTCTCTCACTGTAAAACTGAGTCAGTACAAAATTTGATCAAATTTTTACCTATCTATGTAGCTTTCCTAAACTTTCTTAATTCAAGGTACCAAAATATAAATTTTCAAGTTTATTTTTCCCTCTATTTTTATTTTACTTTGTTACATTTGATGCATATATTACACCTAATATATAGGAGTTTTGACTAGTTTTCTATATAACCATAATGTATTTTCTTAAGCCTCTCTGTTGACACAATTTTCTGTAAGATTCTATGAATTTGACTAAGTTTTCCCATCTATATTCAGACAGACATTCTCAAGAATATTCATATTTCTCCTTATTCGTGTTTATTCCCAAGCCCTAACCCTAAGGCAGTAGAAAATAAGATATTAAGCTTTACATATTTCACTCTTGAATTGTAAATTTCCTTAAATCCACATACCCTGAAATAATTTTTAAATCTATATTACTACTTAGTTTTAAATTTCATGTTAAATTTGCTTACATATCACTGTATATTCTCAATGAGGTTCAGTGTGATATTCTCATATTCACATAGGAGATTTTCATCTGAAAATAAGTTGAATAATTTGTAAAATTTTACAATATTGGGTATTTCTTACAACATATTTTCAGAAGTACATTCTTAAGAATTTCCTTATATCTCCACATACATGTTAATTATCTAACCCTAACCCTAAGTCGCTACAAATTAGGTACAAGTTACTGGACCAACTTCAGAATCAATTCCATCCTTTTCTTTCATCCAGTTAAGATATTATGGATTTTCAAGTGTGTTTGGCATTCTATTTCCAATTTTCAATGTTCATGTGGCATACAAAATATTTTTTCCTACCTGAGCTTCATCCTAACTACCATTGGTTAATATAATATATTTTCAAATGACTCTCAATTTACTCATCCCTGTTTAGTCTTGGGCCTTCTCTTGTATTTTCACTCCTATTTTCTGAAGCACTTTCTTAGGAATACACATATATCTCCATATTCATGTTAATTTTCTAACCCTAACCCTATGTCTGTCCAAGTTAGCATGGAAGCGTTTCACATACTTCTGTATGTAAGCCAACTTGTCTTCATTCAATGGACATACATATTCATTCCAAAGAGGATTTGCTTTTAATTTTTAGTTTCCACTGGGAGATTTGCATATACGTCACAGGTATTTATATGTGAGATTAGTACTCATGTTCACATACTTACATAATATATTAGTTATGACTCTGTGACTCATCCTTGTGTGGGATTTTATGTATTAACTTGAGCATCACACATGTTCTCACAAGTACAGAGTCATGATTTTGTATATTATTCCACCTTTATGTTAATTGTCTAATCCTAACCTTAGTCAGGACAACATTCAATTTCATGATTTACTTTCATCTGTGCATAATTCCATCTTTTCTTAAATCCAAGAAGATTTATATGACTTTTACAGTGTATTTTGTCTTCTCAATTTTCAATATTCAATTTCTGTAGGCATTACAGCAATGCCGTAGGTTACCTGTGAAGGGTGGTGTTTCCTCACATGCTTGAGAATAATATTAGAGAAGCAGACTGAGGGAAGCATTGAAGCCAAGTTATTGAAAACTGGTGACAGAGTTTTCTTTTAGGGAAGATAAGATGGCCTTAGATGGTGTGTGGATCCCAAGAAGTACATGTGTATTCCCTCTTGATATGGCCTATGCTCTCTTTGATCTTCTCAACTCTTCACATTATCTGTCATTTCTGCTTCTGTGATAGGCCCAGACTATGCTTGGTGAGATGATCCATTGGCATATAGCTTAAAGATGGAGAATAGGGTCCAGGTGAAGTTATTGAGCAGGGAGGGCCCTAAGTAACATCTTTCAGGGAAGACAATCATTAGCAGCATTTGGCAGATGGGGCCATTTGTAAAGGAAATGTGGGAAGAAGGCCCTTGTAGGCTTGAAAATTTCAATAGCTCTCTAAAATTCTGGGCTCAGTTTGGCCTTGTCTTTCTTGCTTGCTCAACTTTTGTATCTCCGCTGACTGCCTATTTAATTCTGGCTTCATCTCTATATCCAAAATGAGATTCAGTCTGTCTTCCACTCATTGACACAATATATTTTCCAATGACTCTCACTTTACTCATTTCTTTGTAGGATTCTATATTTTCATGTATATTTTTTCACATAGTTTCAGAAGAACATTCTTTTGAATAATCATATTTCTTCAAGTTCAGTTTAATTCTCTCACCCTTAAACTGAGTCAGTACAAAACTTGATAAAATTTTTACCTATCTATGTAGCTTTCATAAACTCCCTTAATTCAAGGTACCCAAATACAAATTTTCAATTTTATTTTTCTTACTATTTTTATTTTACTTTGTTATATTTGATACATATATTATACGTATAATATAGGAGTTTTGACTAGCTTTCTCATATTACCATAAGGTATTTTCTTAAGGCTCTCTGTTGACACAAGTTTCTGTAAGATTCTATGAATTTGACTAAGTTTTCCCACCTATATTCAGAGGGACATACTTAGGAATATTCATATTTCTCCCTATTTTTGTTTATTCCCAAACACTAACCCTAAGGCAGTAGAAAGTAAGATATTAAATTTTACATATTTCTCTCCCAAATCCTAAATTTCCTTAAATTCAGCTACTCTGAAATAATTTTTAAATGTTTATAACAATTTAGTTTTAATTTGCAATGTTAAATTTGCTTGCATATCACTGTATAGCCTCAATGAATTTCATTGTGATATTCTCATATTCACATATTAGATTTTCTTCTGTCAGTGACTTGAATAATTTGTCTGTAACATTTTACAATCTGGGGTATTTCTTTCCACATATTTTCAGAAGTATATTCTTAAGAACTTTTTTATATCTCCATATACATGTTAATTCTCTAACCCTTGTAAAATCCAAACTCAAAATGGAGTAACTCTGGCATAGGCCTGCACATATCTGCTAACCTGCTCTTTGTGCTTCGGTGATTAATGCTTTACAATGCTTGCTTCTCACAGATGGTGGGGCAAAACCACAGGCTGCCAGACCCCCTGACCACTTATCTAAAGTTCCAAGAATTTAAAAGGACATATGAGGCACTGTCATGATTGAACTATAAGTAAGCATAGATTGAATATCTGTCAAATCATGTTTTTATGAGTCATGTAGCTAGCGCACCCTATAATAACCTCTGAAACCCTCACTTTGGAGTCATTCTCTGAATAAAGCAGAGCTGACCCCAATAGATTGGCATGTGTGCCTATTTCCTCAATTATCTTTGCTGCTTTTGCAGAGTTGTTTGGTCTGCACTTACATTTCC
The DNA here is from genome assembly GCA_028644305.1 of Xerus rutilus. Classification (NCBI taxonomy): domain Eukaryota; kingdom Metazoa; phylum Chordata; class Mammalia; order Rodentia; family Sciuridae; genus Xerus; species Xerus rutilus. The sequence goes on from JAQQSJ010000250.1 coordinate 51,018, forward strand.
ACAGGTCTTTAATATTCCAGGAGAATTTGGCCTTTTCTTTCTTTCTTATTCAACTTATCTATCTACACTGACTGTCTTTTTATTTCTGGTTTTAACTCTATATCCAATATGAGAGTCAGCATGACTTCCAATTTTGGATATAATATATTTTCCAATGATTCTCAGTTTACTCATTTCTGTGTAGGATTCTATATCTTCATGTATGCATTTTCACGGTTTCAGAAGTACATTCTTATGATTATTCTTATTTCTCAAAATTCAGATTAATTATCTCACACTTAAACTGAATTAGTACAAAATTTGATAAAATTTTTACCTATATCTGTACCTTTTCTAAATTTCCTTCATTCTAGGTACCCAAATATAAATTTCCAAGTTTATTTCTTTTCCCATTTTCATTTTACTTTGTTACATTTGATACATATATCATGTATATCATATAGGAGTTTGGACTAGCTTCTCATATTAATGTAATGTATTTTCTTAGGGCTCTTGGTTGACACAAATTTCTGGAAGATTCTATAAATCTGCCTATGTTTTCCAAACTATATTCAGAATAACATACTCAGGAATATTTATATTTCTGCAAATTCATGTTTATCACCAAACCCTAACCCTAAGTGAGTAGAAAACAGGATATTAAATTTTACGTATTTCTCTCTTCGATCCTAAATTTTTTTATATCCCAGTTCCCTGAAAAAAATTTTAAAATGCGTATCACTTTTTAGTTTTAATTTTCAATGTGATATTTGCTTATCAATGTGATATTGCTTATTTGTATATCCTCAGTGAGGTTCATTGTGATATTCTCATTTTCAAATAATAGTGACTTGAATAATTTATTTGTAAAATTTTACAATTTTGGATATTTATTTCCACATATTTTCAGAAGTACATTTTTAAGAACCCTTTTATACCTCCATATACATTTCAATTCTCTAACCCCAACCCTAAGTCACTACAAATTGGATATAATACTAGACAAAGTTCAGAAACAATTCTTCCATTTTCTTTCATCCAGTTACCATATTATGATTTTTCAAGTGTGTTTGGCATTCTTTTCCAATTTTCATTTTTCAATTGGCATACACAACATTTATTTAATCCTACATGAGCTACATTTTAACTACAACTGATTTATATCAAATATTTTCAGAAGACTCTCAATTTACTCATCCCTGTTTAGAACTGTGTCTACTCATGTATTCTCTTTTTTTATTTTCTGAACCTGTTTGCTAAATAATATACAGATATCTTCATATTCATGTTAATTCTCTACCCCTAACCCTAAGTCAGTTCAAGTCAGCATGGAACATTTCACATATTTCTTTATGTAAACCAAATTTTCTTCAGTCCATGGACACCCATATTAATTTCGAAGAGGATTTAGCCTTTAATTTTTGTTTCCACTGGTAGATTGTCATATAAGTCCGTTATTCATACATGAGATTCATACTCCTGTTCTCATATTTATTAGTTATGGCTATATATTAGTTATGGTCATATATTAGTTATGGCTCTCTATGACTCATTCTTGTGTAGGATTTTATGTATTCTTTTATGCATTATGCACGTTTTCACAAGTATATAGAGTCATGCTTATGTATATTATTCCACCTTTATGTTAATTGTCTAACCCTAACCTTAGTGATGACAACGTTCAATATCATAATTTAATTTCATCTGTGCATAGTTTTATCTTTTCTTAAGTCCAAGAATATTTATATGACTTTTAAAGTGTATTTTGTCTTTTCTGTTAGATTTTCAATATTTCATTTTTATAGGCATCACAGCAATACCATTCTTTACCTGTGATGAGTGGTGTTTCCTCACATGCTCGAGTATAATATTAGAGAAGCAGACATTGAAGCCAGGTTATTGAAACATGGTGACAGTGTTTTCTCTTAGGAAACATAAGACCACCTTAGGTGGTATGTGTATCCCAAGAAGTACATGTGTATTCCCTCTTGATATGGCCTATGCTCTCTTTGTTCTTATCAATTATTTACTTTATCTGTCATTTCTGCTTCTGTGATAGGCCCAGATTTTGCTGGGTGAGACAGTTCATTGGAATATAGCTTAAAGATAGAGAAATGGTTCCATGTGACAGTTATTGAGCATGGAGTGCCCCCATTAATCTCTTTATGAGTAGACAACCATTAGCATAAGTTGGTTGCAGGGGCAGTTTGTAATGAAAAGTTGGGAATAAGCCCACTGTAGACATGAACATTTTAATAGCTCTTTAATAATCGGGTCTCAACTTGGCTTTTTCTTTCTTTCTGACTCAACTTATCTATCTTCACTGACTGTATATTTAATTCTGTCTGCTACTCTATATCCAATATGAAATTCACTCTGAATTCCAAGTATGGACATAATACATTTTCAAATGACTCTCATTTTACTTATGTCTGTGTAAGATTCTATATGTTCATGTATGTTTTTTCATGTAGTTTCAGAAGTACGATCTTATGAATATTCATATTTCTCCAAATTCAGAATAATTCTCTCACCTTTAAAAAACTGAGTCTCTACAAAATTTGATAAAATTTTGACCTATTTCGGTACCTTTCCTAAATTACCTAAATTCAAGGAGCCCAAATATAAATTTCCAAGTTTTTCTCCTTTCATTTCATTTCATTTTGTTACTTTTGCTACATATACTTTACATAGTATATAGGAAATTTCTCTAGCTTTCTTCTATTAACATAATGTACTTTCTTAATGCTCCCTATTGACAAAAGTGTCAGTAAGATACTATGAATTTGACTATGATTTCCCACCTATATTCAGAAGTACATTCTCAGGAATATTTATATTTCTCCATATTTGTGTTTATTCCAAAACCCTAACCCTAAGGCTATAGGAAATATGATATTCAGTTTTACACATTTCTCTCTCGAATCCTACATTTCCTTAAATGTATGTACATTGAAATAAGTTTTAAATGTGTTTCATGAGCAGCATGCATAATTAATAATTACTAAGAGATGGATTGTTTTTAAGTGAGTGTATGTTCAATCACAACAATCATCAAATATAATTAATTAATACAAAAATATTGGATGTGCTGGAGCACCCCAAAAATCATTTGATGCACACTAATCAAACACTATATGTAAGTCACACTATCCTATGGCAAATAAGCACTACCTGTAATTCACACAATCCTAGGGCAACTAAACATTGCAATTAATTTGTACAATTTTAAGGCATCTAAGCATTACAATTAATTCACACAATCCTAGGGCAATTACAAGCCCAAATGTACCTCCCATGCCAGGTGATTTCTCTTAGACAAAGAGGAGGCATTTTCCTTGTCTGGTGGTTCTCTTCAGTCATATGCTGGACACCGGGGAATGGTGGAGCTGATCCAGGGACAGACAGCAAGGTGGCCAGTCTCACTGATGTCCTTGGATCAAGCCCAAGAATGTGGCAGGGCAAGCAATTTAAAAGCAGTTCCAAGTTGGTGGTGTGGGCCGAGTTGGTGGTGTGGGTTGGTGATTGGTTACACCCAGTAAAAGCCAATGTCCATTGGTTATGTTCAGTGAGAGATTATAATTGCAACTGAGCCTTTCTTTGCACATGTGCATGGGCTGAGACTCCTATCAATTGTAACCAGTAGGCCTGCTGTTAGGTGTTGCTTACTGCCCTTTGTTGATTACATGGGCTGGTCCCCTTGCAGCCCTCAATCGCATGGGCTGAACTCTATTGATTGCAGGCCTAGAGTTAGGTGCCCCTTGCAGCACTCAATAGCATGGGCTGGGCTCGCTATCCATTGTAGGCCTATGGGTAGGTGCCTTTTTCAGCCACCATCATTGCAAGCAGTCATGACTGAGCACGTCAGTGGGCACTGTTTCTTATAGCCAGCAACCCAGTGAGTCTCTGACATATCCTGGCATGTCCATGGCATGTGCTCCTTACAGCCCATCCCCTAGAAGCCCACAGACTTACAGAAGTACAAGGGCTTCCATCATAGTGGAAGAATCATAGGGTTCATGACAAGTGTCATTACAGGATAAAAATCAAATCACATCGAAAGAAATCAAAATATATCAAAGCAAATCATAATATATCAAAGTCAATTCAAATATATCAAAATATATCATGTACATCAGTCTCATACATTAATATCTTTATAAACATGATCATCAGAGTCTGGGATGTGAGAAATCATGGTTTTGTAGAATGCAATGAGTGAGCGTACTTTGGCATTTTCATGAACAACAGTAGCATTTTTAATCTTGTAGTTACAAAAGCACAACAATAATTTTATCAAACCATAACACAGCAAATCGGATAATGTAATGGAGAACCCATTTAACAAAATTTGATGGAGAGGGCCAATGTAAGCAGACTGTATGGAAGCATAATAGCTTTTGGATAGCCACAAAAGGGGAACATGGGGCATTTAGGGTAGCAACATCTTCTTTTAAGGCAATAGCATTGGTGTTGGAGATGTGTAGCAGATCATTAACATGGGAAGTACTATGTTAGAGATTTTTTAGTTCCATAGAGGCTTTGGTCTGTAAGTTTTGTAATTGTCTTAAGTTGTCATCTGTGTCTGTTTAGTTTATCATGTTTATCCATAAAAGTGTGGAAGATTTGATTGGGGACATTTACAGAGCCTAATCCTATAGTGCCATTTGTTTAGAGGTGTATAGTAGAAATACAGGAAAAAGTGTCACATTTTTGAGAAGACATGGTGACCTTCCATATATGATTAATCATAATACAGTCATTGTGTATATCAGTGTCATTGTGGCCTAGGGCAGAGATGTTTGCCATTACATCGGAACATGTAACAAAACGGTAGTTACCTAGATCATAGAGTCTAAATGGAATAAATGTAGTCTGTACCTGCATAAAGGAAAGCTCTTGTTCTGAATCATGTAAGATCATATATTGTAGTGGGAATAGTTATGTCAAAGACTCAGTACTATACAGCTTTCCATCAATCCAGATAGTATATTCTATTTGCAATACTGTAATTTTACCAATTTTTCTGGGGTATTTATATGTATTATAACCTGTGGCCTTTTTTTAGTGTAGAGATTTGTAAAAGGTTTTTCAAGCAAAAATCTGGATCACATCCAGAAGGGTTTTTGGAGTCCAAGAAAGATTTGGATGTGGGAGTATGTTCAGAAATGCGTATTCTAAACATTTTTTTGTAAGACTTTCTAGGTTTGGACAAGTAACTGTCTCATAGTAGCACAAGTATTTACCTTATGTAGTTTGTCAGCTAGACCCTCTAATGCCTTTTTAGTGGCCTTACTCCTACATTGCCTTGTAGGAGTCTGTGAGGATCTTAGTTTGAATCTTAATATTAGTAAGTAATGAAAATAAAGAAGAGAGTGAATTAGATAGGGATGTGATAATTTTTACCCATTTTTCTTGTAAGTTACATATCTTGTTGACAACTATATGTAATTTGCCTATCTCCCATGCATTTATGAGTTTGTCTGCAATAAGTCCCTCTATGGTGATCTGTTCAAATTGGGGTAGTTCCTCAGGCCCTCTCAATGGAAGGTGAGGGAGTTGTGTCAGGTAAATAGGTGTATCATGAATGCAGTATGGTGCAAAAGAAGGGAAGCTTAGGGCATGAAGGTCAAGGTGGATGGTGGGCCTGCATATGTCCGGTTGGACAAGTACTGAAATTCGTGTATGCACATGAGGCACATAAAGTGGAGTGCAAGAAATAAGAGGAGTGTGTTTAAGCCTCTTGTGAAAAGCAAAGGCAGGTTTATAATGAGCTGTATTGAAGCAGTGGGCAGTGTTATAACCACCACATAAAATAATGGCCCAGGAGAATTTTGTGATTCATAGCATCTGGAGCAAGAAATGGGGAAAATGTATGTAACATTAAACTTTTGTTTAAGCATATTTAAATGTATGGTGGTGGTGGCATTTAGTACCGGGTTGTGGGCTACCATATCAAAAAGGTGCCATTACTATTGAATGGAACTAACATGGTCTTAGCAACCTGGATGTTTTGAATATATATGGTCAAAGTGAAAGTTAATGAGTATATAGATTTTGGAAAACTTGTCCATTGTCGGGATGTTCCCAGCGGGGTACTGAAGTCCCCTTTGGCCAGCAAGTGAGGGGTGCACCCCGGGAGTCTCTGGTGGGGGTCGGACTGGGAGAGGAAGGCCACCTGGCACAAATCACCATGCACCAGGGGGTCTCATCTATGCAAGAACCAATGTATTGAGGGGGTTCACAGGCTTATGTAGGAAGGAGGGTCCGGTGATGTCGGGTTTCTAAGCTAATAATGCGGAAGGGGCTATCCACCTGAAACAGTATAGGGTCACTTGGCTAAAGCAGTATGGGGGCAGGGGTCAGCCAATAAGAGTGCAGGGAGGTGGCTTCTCAGGCAGCATGGTCAGCACTGAGCTGACTGCTCCACGCCATATTGTGGCATGCCCCCACAGTCCATGGGTGGTCCAAAACGTTAATGGACAGTTGTATGTTTCTTTAATGTGGTAGCATACAGTGCCATTAAGAAAGCTGATGAAGTGATGAGGGAAAAAGGATAAGCATGGACTGAAGGAGGAAAATAGTTAAGGAGGAGATATTATAGCAGGCAGGAGAATATCAGGAAAAAGAATAACTAGAAGACTTATGGTTATAAAAGGGTTCTTTAGAAACATCTAATGGGATGAATGTGTCAAAAGTGGAGTTATGGGAATAGAAGATGTCTTGCAAACTTGGTAAATATTTAAGGTAAGGCAGCAACGTGGGGCAAACAAACTGTGGTGGAACTTACCTGTATTTACTAGTGGGTCAAACAAGAGTAAGGTGTGGAGGTAAGAATTGATCCATTTTTAGGTAAAATTTTGTAGGAAAGTTTGAGAAATATAGTTTTAAATGGATTAGAAATCCAGGACATGAGCATAGAATCTGGCTTATGTCAGAGGATATAAGTGCTTCATTTAGAATAGAAGATGCCACATGTATTGAAATATATCATGGCCTTATCAACCTGGGTGTTTTGAATGTTGATCTGTATCATTGTTGTGGAACCCTAGTATATCCTAATGAGGTGTGGATGTAAACCATCAGAAGAGAAATTGAAAGTAGTATTGAGAAAATGAAAGAGTCCAGGAAGTAATGAGAATTGGTTTGTATGAGCTTTGGAGTTTGGAAAACAAATAAAGATGAGGTCACCTGCAATACGGTGGAATAGTTAAGTTGGACATCAAGTCTATAAATACCTGGTATAGAGAGTGCTAACTCAAGAAAATGGGAAAGGCATGCACAAGGGGGTCTTGGTAGAAGCCCAATTGATGTCATGTTGATAGGTTGTGGTAATACATCTCTTAGGGCCACTGGGAAATTCCAATATTGATACCCAGTGCTGTATACTGATATTGTATATTTATGGGTGGTTGGGAAACATTATAAATCCATGGGTCCCAAGAGGCATTATGGCAGTATATCTTTAATTGGGAGAAGAATGATAGGTTTGGAAAGTTAACCACACATAAAACTAAAGTGGTTGGGTTGTTGAATTTAGGGTGTACCTTAAAGAAGTCCATTAGGCAGTCAAAACCAAAGGGTTTTGGGAGTTGTTGGATGCTTTGTGGGAAGTCAGGTGGGACAGTCCAGTCAGAGACATCTGGAAAGTATGGGGTGTTTAGGTTGTAATCCTCTTCTTCTCCTGTTTTGTCTTTTGAGGCAGTTAATTTTGTATGGTTATAATAGTCATAATTGTTGTTTCCACAAGTGAGGCGGGGAAAATCAAAAATTGAGTACCATAGAGAGAAAAATTTTAGTCTGGTGGCCAAGTTACAATAGAATTATGGACTGCTGTCCATTATTTTTGTATATGTATAAATGGTGGTATCACTGGTGTAGTTGAGGGAAGTCAATCATAGGAAGGTGAAGATAATGAGTGAAAGAAGTATGGGTAATATGTTGAAGCTGTGGTCATTTGTCTCCATGTTTTAAAAGAAGAACAATGGTGGGGATTGGGGTCAACCCAATTAGTGAGGTTTGTTGTATTATCTAAGAAGGTTTGATGCCATTTCGTGGCTGCATAATATTGAGTGTAATATATTGAATCTATGTGTCTGCAGAATGCATACTTAGCCAAAAAAGATCTCAGGTTTTATTGGATATGATAATGACCATGAGTGCTCTTCCCAAAATGGAGCACTTGGGATAAATTTACATATGTATATGTCCATGGCATTGGCGAAACATGTGTAAAGTTTTAGGTATGTGGGACTTGTGAGTCTAAAGGCATGCCTATTTTATTAGTAGGATTAGAGTCAGTTGAACTGGCATTGTGTGACCAGATCATATCTTATATGGTAGGGAGGAAAAGGAGATAAGGGGAAGTATCCATTAGAATGGTGACCTCATGTTGAGAAGCCAAGTGTTGTAGGTGTGTTTGTATCAAGGATACTATAGAGACAAATGTGGATGATGATTGGTCAAGGGAGACTCTTAGGAGCAATTGTGCTAGAAGGTCAGAGATTATGTGGGGTATGTCTGAGTCGAGGGAGACTCTTGGGAGCAGTTGTGCTATGATGTCAGAAATTATGTAGGGGATGTCTGAAGTAGTGGGTTGGAGTGAAATAAAAACTGGGGAAGTGTGATATGTGTAAAAGTTGTTGTGTTGGTCTCATGGTATCACAACACCTGTATCTGAATTAGCTACAATGATAATCACTGGTGTGATACCCTGAGGTCTTATTGAGGGGCTGACATGCATCGTATGACAAATAATGTAGAATAAAAAAGCAGTAAGGCATCAAAATAAGAAAAAAATAATAGGGGTGAAAGAGGCAACATATTAGGTGGCTGGGAGGATGTTGGGGAAGGGATCCAAGGCCAGGAAAATGGCCATGCTGTAGACATGTAGAGATAAAGGGAAACATTCAATGCCAGGTTTCACAATAAACAATATGTGAGGGACCAAACAATAGATGTAGATGTCAGGAGGAAAAGAGTTGGGTAGGGGTTATATGAGTAAAAGCTAGAAGCCAGAGGTCCTTGATGAGATCCAATACCTGGGTGGGAGACAGTTGGTCAAGGCCTATTGAAGGCAGTTGGTCCAATTTGTTTCTGAGCAATGTCAAGAAATTCTCAAAGAAAATCTGAAAGACAGATATTAAAATTTACTATAAGGTTTTAATAAGGCAGAACGTGTAGTGTAGCAGGAATTTGTGTTACGAGACTTTGGAGTACTCAGTGGAGTTTGTGTGTGTGTGATGCTAGCAAAAGGTGAAATTTCCAATCAAGACAAGGGCTGAAAGTTAAACACAAATGAAGCTGATCAAGTAGATAACTTTAGAAACAGCTCTCCAAGGCCAAAGCAGAGAGTCACAGGTGATAATTATGGAGAGAAAGAGATGTTGCTGAGTTTAGTCAACTGTAGGTCATCCCAAAGTAGTTTTCATCCACAGATGTGACAATATTGTGTAGGGAAAGGAAATTGTCTTTTGAATTTTTAATGAATGCTCTGGGTGGGGTGGGAGAATTGTTTATTGGTTGTGTGTTAGGTAGTCTAACAGGTGGGTCCCAAGGAAAAGCTCTCTGAAAAGGAGAATTTCTAGTTAAATGAGGTCTATTATTTAATTCAAAGATGGTAATTGAGATGGCCTTAACTAGAGACAAATCAGTGAAGGCCATAAGTTTAGTTTTAAGTAGTCCTTTCCATCATTTAACAAAACAAATACCTGGGTGAAGGATTATAGGCAAGTTAATAATTCCATTGTATGCCCAATGTATCAGATAATTTTTTAATTTGGGCTTCTGTGAAATGTGTTCCATGTTCACTTTCAACAATGTTTGGGAATCCATAATGGCTAATCTATTGCCATAAAGTTGTTATTGTGGCTTCCTAGTTGGGTGACAAGCAAGAGTTTGCTAGTCCCAATCCAGAGAAAACATCTACAATTGTACATGCATATGTGTTTTGAAAATGTTGTAAGGGTCCTATAAAATCAATTTGAAGCATAAAATTAAAAATGTCAGGTTTGCATCTCTCTGAAAATGAGTTATGTCTAAATCATAATTGAGCATTAGAACAATCAGTGCAATGTTGGACAACAGATTTACAGCATTTTCATGATAGGGGAAGGTTTCTTTTGGAAGCCCACTGAAACAATGCATGTGTGCCTGTGTCCAAGCCATTTACGTATATGTAAAATCTCTGTATCAGCTATAGTGGCGTGGTTTTGAGGTGGAATTTTGACCCATTTATTAGGCCATTTAAATGAGATTGTGTTGTGTGGTTGAAAATTGCCATCAGGTTGTCGGACCATTTTTAAAGTTGGTTTAGCTCTCCATTGACTTGTTGTTTTGTAATTTTAAGTGCAATGTATTAATTTGTAATTTAGAGAGCTCATCTACCTATGGTTATGTGCTAATGTTTTATCTGTGTGCTTAGTGTGTGCATCCACATGGGAGACATATTATCATGCCACATTTTGCAAGATGATCCCAAATATCAGGAGACCAAATAGACCTACCATTAATAGTTTAATTGGAAGATTTCCACTTTCCTGGCCAAATGGCAATGCCATTTTTCTGTGCACCAAGAATCTGTGAATATATATATATATATATATATATATATATATATATATATATATATAATTTTGAGTCCCTCAGATTTAGAGTGTTCTATATCCAATTTTTCCACGTGGAGTTCTGCATGTTGGGCTGAGTCTTCTGTCCCTTCATCAGTCAGGATTACTCCATTCAAGGATCTATAGGCTGTAGCTTTCCAGGGCAGCTTCCCATTTATTACTTTAGCAGAGCCACCAGTGAACCAGGCATTTTGTAGCTCTTCTGACCATTTCCCAGGTCCCCAGCACACAACTGGTCTGCTGGGTGGCACAACAGGCTTATGTTTTGGGACAGGTTCAATTGACTGGGCCGATGTGCTCAGTCAATTTGGCTACTGTCTTTCCCATTGCTGTTTGTCATTCCTTATGGAACTCCTGCATGTACCATTTCCATGTTAGCACCTTAGTTTCCATCTGTACTCCATGGAGTGCTTCTCCAGGCAGAAGGGCCCATGGTAATATTGGTAGAGTTGAATGGATTTTTGTGGGTTGATTCTGACATAGTGGGGAAACAGTGCACAGAGCCTCATACAGTGTCCATATAGTTTTCTCAAAAAGAGAATATTTTGATGATACTCATGGGAATTTCATGCAAAAGAATGCCAAGGTGAATGTCTGTCCATTAATGGTAGTATAAAGTCCCCAGTTACCATAATCTTGTAAGAATATTATATCTCGTGTAAATTGTCCCTTTCCATGTGTTGATATTGTTTGATGTATTCTTTTAGTGTGTTGAAGGCAGAACATTGTGATTCTTCCCAAACAAAATCTACTTCTTTCCCTGTCATCTCATATATGGGTTTTAAGATGATTTGTAAATATGGAATATGGTTTCCTAAATAACCAAAGAAGCCAATTAGATGTTGGGCTTGTGTTATGTTTGTGGGCTCAGGGAGAGCCATAATTTTATTAATAGTAGTAGGTGGAATTGATTGTCCAGTGGAGTTCCAAATTACTCCCTAAAATTCTTACTTGGGCTGTGGGTCCTTGTACCTTGTCTTTATTAATGGTCCAGCCATTTTTAGTAAGTTCCATGACCACTATATCAAGTGCTTCTTGTACCTCATGTATATATTGCCCATAAATTATGATATCATCTACATAACTTAATATTTTGACCCTTGGGTGTGCTGTTTTAATAGGGTCCAGGTATTTTGAGATAGTAGCATGGGCTATGATAAGACTTTTCTTATTTCCCTAAGTTAATCTCTTGAATCTCTATTGCTTGGCATTCCATGAAAATGTGTTTTGCTCTCTGGATTGTTTATCTATGGGTATACTAGAGAACATATCTGGGAGATCAAGAGTACCATAATACCCTGGGTTAGCCTGAGCTATCGTATTCATAATCTCTTCTACTTTTGTGAGATTTTCTGGTAATGGGGCATACTCCTCTGTTTAGATTATAATAATCAACAGTAAATCTGTTTGAGACATTGGGTTGTAGAACGGGCCATACCAGACTGTTAAAGTTAAATGACTGTGTTGATTCAATAATGGCATTTTGTAATAATTCTTGTATTTTGTCAGAAATTTCCTTGTGATCCCCCTTTACTGGATATTGCTTTGTATAAGAAGGTGTAGCTGGAGGAATTTTTAACAGGCTGCATTTTAATGGTAGAGAAACATATAGAAGCTTTGAGCCTTTTTAGAGGCAGTAAAATTCCAAATATTGTGGGGATATAATCCATTCCCAGGACATTATGTGGGCTTTGTTGTATAACTAATAAATCAGCTGTGATGGGATCTCGATTATACACAAGAATATGGGCCTTAATAAGTTAACCTGTAAGTCTTCCTCCAGATATGCCTTCTACTTCCATCTGTCTGTTTTTTTTAGCAAGTATGTCTCATTCAATATTTATTTGACTACCAGTATCTACAAGAAAATTTAAATTATATTTCTGGTTTTTGTATAAAATGGATAAGGAGATATATGGCCTGTTGTTTGTGTTGGTTATGCATATCTGGGTTGGCTCCTCCAATTTGTCATCCTCCCTGGGGTGGTTTGTTGTTGAAACTTGTTTGGACCATGGGGACTTCAATCCTGCTGGAGGGATCCCTGCCATCTGTTTTTTGAATGGAATGTTGGTTTATTAGGAATAACTTGGTTAGAATTTTGGGAGTTCCTTTCTTCCCTATTAGGCCTTCCCCATGCATTAGTCCATCCCCTCATATGGGGTGGACCTGTTTGTGCTCTTCCCTGGTATTGATTATTACATCCATTACACCTGGGATTTCTACATCTGCTACATCTGTTAGGCCTGTTTTGTATATTTATATTTTGAAGTTGTGTCAAGAAGGACATGTTTGCCTGAGTAATAAATGAGATGGCCTTGTCTGTCTCAAGATTTCTGGCTTCCCTTAGGTATTCTATTATGTCATTTATGGTTGTGGCATTAGCTATTACCAATGTTAATGTTAGCCTCATATGGCTTGGTTCTCCCTTAATAATTAAATTCTTTATCTCTTGGTTTATAGGAGCAGCTAAGTGTGTAGTAGCCTCCTCAGTGCATATCATTACAATAATCCCAGTCTTATGACACAGTTTTATACATTGCTCTATATTAGCCCAGTGTAACTGTGTACCAAAGCACAACAGATCCATCATTAGAAATGCCTTAGATCAAGCTTGTGCCACCCAAATAAATATGGAATATGACTCAAGGGGTTGATTGTCAACTAACTTTAGTAGTGCATCATGAATTTGTGGATTCTCTATGATACCTACTAGGGCTGACATTTCTTGTCCTGTAACTATCACTCCATTTTCTCCCCTGTTCCAAAGTGTTAATAAATATTCAACATCCCTGGTTTCTTTCTGTGCAAACTCACATCTACATGTCTGTATCTTGGTCCTGCTTAAGTCTCTAATTTCAACAGTTTGTTCTGGATTTTTGGAGATCCCTGGCCTAATTATTTTATTTGTGATGACTGGTAGGCACTCTTTAAGTTCCCGGACTTCCATCATGTCCTGTAGGAATGGATTATTTTTACTTTCTTCAATAATTCTCTTGGATAGCCTTTTTTTCCTTTTTCTATCTTCATCTACATCTGCAATTGTTTTGCACAATGTTGCAGGTATTCCTTTAGGACTTGCTCATGGAATTATGGGTTGCACTACTTCAGGGCTTGTTAATGTGACTTCTACATTTGTCCCCTTCTGGAACTTTGGGAGCTTTTCCTGTGTAGCCCTCTCTATGCCTCACCATTGGTTTGGGGGTTTTAATAATTTAAGGTCTCCTTTGACAGAATTTTAACTTGTTTAGCTTTTCCTTAATTCTTATCATTTTTGTAACTTGATAGATAACTGCAATATTATCTTAACCATGTTTGAGATCATTCTATCAATAATTCTGCAAGTCTATATAACTGTTTTATTAACCATTCCCACATGTGCAACTTGATATTTGTGCCGCCTTTGTTTTTGCTGTTCCCCTACCAGAGTGGATTTGGAGGTGAAAACTGGTGACAGTGTTGCCAAATGGTTAGACAAGGTCTCTTAGGGAGCATTTGTGGGCCCCTATCAGAGCCAATCTTACTGCCAAGAGACTTGGAGGGGACTCTAAAGAGATATCTTTTGGAGATGACCAATGCGACATGCCACCGTACTTGAGACTTGGTGCCCTTCTTAGGGAGCTTCCTTCCACTGATGCTGTCGTCCCCTACCAGAGCGGTTTGGAGGTGAACAGATGGCATGCAGTGATAATGAAAGCTACTTGATTTTACAATGTCTATTTCAGCCAATTACCCAGAAATGTGGAAAATTAAATTATCCTGCTGACTATGCAAACTGTAATGAGTGGCATGTATAATTAATAATTGCTAAGAGGCGGATTGTCTTTAAATGCAAGTGTATGTTCAATCAAACAATCATCAAATATAATTAATAATGCAAAATGTATTGAGTGTGCTGGAGTACCCCAAGTAGCATTTGAGGCACACTAATCAAACACTGTAGGTAAGTTACACTATCCTAGGGCAATTAAGCACCTGCAATTCACACAATCCTAGGGCAACTAAATATTACAATTAATTCATACAATCCTAGGACAACTAAACAGTACAATTAATTCACACAATTCTAGTGCAACCACAAGCCCAAAAGTGCCTCTGATGCCAGGTGACTTCTCTTAGCCAAAGAGCAGGCATTGTCTTTGTCTGGTGGTTCTCTTCAGCCAATGGCTGGAAGTCAGGGAATGGTGGAGCTGATCCATGGATAGACAGCAAGGTGGCCAGTCTCACATTTTTGGGCTTGCTCCAAGGATATCAGGGAGGACACCATGATGAGGGCACCATGTCCTTGCTCCAAGGACATCAGGGAGGACACCATGTCCTTGAAGCAAGCCCAAAAATGTGGCAGGGCAGGCACCCAAGTTGAGGTGTAGGCCAAGTTGGTGGTGTGACTTGGTGATTGGTTACATCCAGTAAAAGCCAATGTCCATTGGTTATGTCCAGTGATATAGTATAATTTGTGACTAGGCCTTTCTTTGGATTGTGCATGGGCTAAGCCCCCTCCCCCATCAATTGTAACCAGTAGGCCTGCTGTTAGGTGTCCTCACTGCCCCTTTGTTGATTACATAGGTTGGGTGCCATGCAGCCCTCAATTGTATGGGCTGGGCTCTCGAAAGATTGTAGGCCTAAAGTTAGGTGCCCCTTGCAGCCCTCTATTGAATGGGCTGGGCTCCCTATCAATTGTAGGCCTATGGTTAGGTGCCTTTTTTGGCCCATGATTGCAAGCAGGCATGACTAAGTAAGTCAGTGGCTGGAGTTCTTATGGCCCTCAACTCAGTGAGTCCCTGGCATGTCCAGGCATGTCCATGGCATATGCTTCTTACAATGTGTATCACTTTTTATTTTGAATATTCAATATTAAATGTGTTTACAAATATCCTCAATGAGGATATGTATATCCTCGAAGAGGTTCAGGTTGATATTCTCATATTCACATATTAGATTATCATCTCACACTGACTTGTATAATACATCTGTAAATTTTTACATTTTTGAGTATTTTCTTCACATGATTTAAGAAGTACATTCTTAAGAATTTTCCTATATCTCCATATACATGTTAATTGTCTAACACTAACCCTTAGTCACTAGAAATTGGATACAATAATTGAACCAAATTCAGAATCAATTCCTCCATTTTCTTTTATCCAGTTACCATATTTTTGAATTTCAAGTGTGCATGAAATTCTATTTTCAATTTTTCTTATTTAATTGGCATACACAACACTTTTTATTCTACATGAGTTTCATTCTAAGTACCACTTGTTTACATAATACATTTTTATATGCCTCTCAATTTACTCATCCCTGTTTAGTATTTTGTCTATTCATGTATTTTCTGTCCTATTTTCAGAAGTTTTTTCGAAAGAATACATGTATATCTCCATATTCATGTTAATTCTCTAACCCTAACCCTAAGTCAGTCAAAGTCAGCATATAACATTACACATATTTCTGTATGTAAACAAACTTCTCCTTATTCCATCAACAACTGTACTAATTTCCTATTAATTTCCAAGAGGATTTAGTCTTTAATTTTTAGTATTCACTGGGGAATTTTGCATATTCATCACAGGTTTTCATATGTGAGATTCATACTCATGTTCTCATATTTACATAATATATTAGGTATGATACTGTGACTCATCTCTGTGTAGGATTTTTTTTCATATTTAATTTATTTATTTGTCCTATTTAGGTTTACATGATATCAGAGTGCAATTTGATTCATTGTACACAGATGGAGGATAACATTTCATTTCTCTGGTTGTGAGTGATATAGAATCACAATAATACATGCAGTCATACATAAAGCTAGGGCTATGATGACCCTCATATTCCGCCACCTTTCCTGTCCCCATGCCCCCTTTCCATTGTTCCCGTGTTCTTCCCCACATTATGGATCAGCATCCACTTATCAACGAGTACATTTGGCATTTGATTTTCTGACATTGGCTTATTTCAGTTAGCATGATATTCTCCAGCTCCATCCATTTATCTGAAATGCCATAATTTTATTCTCTTTTATTGCTGGGTAATATTCCATTGTGTATATATACCATAGTTTCTTTATCCATTCATTTATTGAAGGGCATCTAAAATGGTACCACAGTTTAGCTATTGTGAATTGAGCTGCTATAAACTTTGAAGTGGCTGCTTCACTGTAGTGTGCTGTTTTTAAGTCTTCTGGGTATAGACCCAGGAGTGGGATAGCTGGGTGGTTCCATTCCAAGTTTTTAAAGGAATCTCCATACTGCTTTGCAGATTGGTTGTACCAATTTGCAGTTCCACCAACAATGTATGAGCATGCATTTTCTTCCACAACCTCGCCAACACTTATTGTTGTTTGTATTCTTTTGACAATTGCCATTCTGACTGGTGTGAGATGAAAACTTAGGGTAGTTTTGGTTTGCATTTCTCTGATTGCTAGAGATGCTGAACATTTTTTCATATGTCTGTTGATGGATTGTATATCTTCTTCTGTGAAGTTGTGTTCAGCTCTTTGACCCATTTATTTATTGGGTTGTTAGTTTTTTTGGTGATAAGTTTTTTGAGTTCTTTATATATCCTGGAGATGATTGCTCTATCGGATGTGTGTGTGGCAAAGATTTGTTCCCAGAATGTTGGCTCTCTGTTCACTTCATTGATTATTTCTTTTGCTGAGAAGAAGCTTTTTAGTTTGAATCCATCCCATTTGTTGATTCTTGATTTTACTTCTTGTGCTATAGGAAGTATGGTCTTAATCCGACATAATGAAGATTTGGGCCTGTTTTTTCTTCTATTAGGCATTGGGTCTCTGGTCTAATTCACAGGTCCTTGATCCACTTTGAGTTGAATTTTGTGCCTGGTGAGAGATAGGGGTTTAGTTTCATTTTGATGCATATGGATTTCCAGTTTTCCCAGCACCATTTGTTGAACAGGCTATCTTTTCTCCAGTGTACGTGTTTGGCTCCTTTATCTAGTATAAGGTAACTGTATGTAAGTGGGTTCGTCTCTGTCTTCTATTCTATACCATTGGTCTACATGTCTATTTTGGTGCCAGTACCATGCTGTTTTTGTTACTATAGCTTTGTAGTATAATCTAAGGTCTGGTATTGTGATGCCTCCTGCTTCACTCTTCTTGCGAAGGATTGCTTTGGCTACTCTGGGTCTCTTATTCTTCCAAATGAATTTCATGATTGCCTTTTCTATTTCTATAGTGAATGAGGTTGGGATTTTCTTTGGAATTGCATTGAAACTATATAGCATGTTGGGTAGTATGGGTCTGAAAGCCATTTTCCAGGAGGGCATTTGAGTAATGCTTCAACTCCATGAGAAGAACTTATTAAAAGTCCTTGGCCCAAAGTTAATTTATCTGCTTCTTTAGTTAAGAGAGTGGTGGCCACTGTGGATCATAGACAATTTGGCCAGCCAGCTGCCACAGAGTCCAGTTTCTTGGATAAGTAAGCTATGGTTCTTTTCCAAGGCCCAAAATTTTGTGTCAATATTCCCTTTGCAGTTCAATTACATTCTGACACATACAAATAAAAAGGTTTTTGAAGTTCTGGAAGGGCTAATGTAGAAGCCTGAGTTAAGGTTTCCTTTAGTTTTTGAAAAGCTGTCTCTTCCTGGTCAGACCAATAGATTTCTTCTCCTTTGCCTTTAGTAGCCTCATATAGGGGTCTGGCTATCTCAGCAAAGTTTATAATCCAAAGTGTACAGTATCCTAAATCCCCCCCAAAACTCATGAATCTGTCTCTTAATTTTGGGGTGAGGAATCTGAGTCACATCTTGAATTATTTTCCCTGATAACCATCTTTGGCCCTCAGGTAATATATATCCCAAGTTGACTCATTTTGTATATAGTCGGGCCTTTTTGGTGGACACTCAATTACCCAAAGTCTGTAGAGTATCCAATAAGTCTCGGGTGGCCTGAACACAAACCTGGAAAGTTTTATAGCCTGCAGTAAATCATCCACATATTGCAGAAGTGTCACTTTGGGTGGCCTACCTTGTAACTCTGTAAATCCTTGCTGAGTGCTTCATGGAAGAGAGTGGGAAAATTCTTGAATCCTTGAGGCAGCCTTGTCCAAGTGAGTTGTCCTGCATATTCCCCATTTGGGTCAGTCCATTCAAAGGCAAAAATAGGTTGACTCAGCTCAGCCAGAGGAAAATGGAAAAAATGCATCCTTTAAGTCCAGGACAGTATACACAATGTAATCTGGAGGCAAGAGACTCAACAGAGTACATGGATTAGGAACCATAGTGTGTATTGTTTCTGTTCATTTGTTGACCTCTCATAGGTCCAGCACTGGGTGATAATCTTTTGTCCCCAGCTTCTGAACTGGCAGTAGAGGAGTATTCCAATTAGACTGACAGGATTTTAAAATGCCTTTTTAAAGAGTTTTTTATGTGGGGAGTAATCCCCAATACAGCCTGTCTATTAATAGGGTACTGTTTTACCTGGATGGGGGTGGCAGAGCTGGTCAGTTGTACAATTATTGGGGGTTGATGTTTTGCCAAACCCGGAGGGTTAAATTCAGCTCAGACTTCTGGAAAGTCTGTCAGATAGTCTGACAGAAAATCATAATCTGGCAAATAATTACCCAGATGATCACAGTTTTTGAGGGCTCTTTCCTCTAAGGTTTATTCTGGTAGTAGCTGATATTCTTCCCCCAGAAGACAACTGACAAGAAGGGTAAAGGGTTTTTTCCCAGGCAGAGCATAGTATTTACCTGGGCAAAAGTTATAGTGCCTCCCAACTTATGTAATAAATCTCAAGCAAAGAGAGGATAGGTGCAGTCAGGCATTACCAGAAAAGAGTGAGTAATAATTCCTTTTCCAAGGTCAGTGATTCTGACTTCAGTCCAAGAGCAATGTTGAGTCTTTCTAGTAGCCCCTTGAGTGGAAATTTTTGATTTTTGACTGGGGCCTTTAGAGCTTTTGAGTACTAAGTATGTTGTCCCAGTATCTATCAGGAAAGAGGTCTGTTTGCCCCCTATTTTTAAAGTTACCATGGGCTCCTGAGGGCTCATTGGCAAAGAGCCCTGGTCCTGTCAATCTCCCTCACTTAGGTTTAAAATGGGCTTAGAGAAGGGAGCCCCATTAGGTGAAGTTCTCCTTTTTTTAAGAGGTCATTCATTTTTCCAATGTCCTTTCTTCTTACAATAGGCACACTGATCTTTATCCAAAAGACAGTTCCTAGGTTTGATGGTTCCTGTATGTGGTTTATGATTTTGTGATCCACATGCAGCTAGAAGCACCTTGGCTAATCTTTTGGTTTGTCTGTCTTCTGGATTATCTTGGTTACCATATACTCTCTGAGCTATTTCTACCAATTCAGAGAGGACCTTTCATTCAAAACCTTCTAATTTCTGGAGCTTACATTTTATATCTGGGGCCAACTGGGACACAAAGTCCAAATTAATAGCTTGCCTATTCTTAGGTGCTTCGGGATCAATTGGAGTATATAGTCTATAGGCCTATAGGATGCAGTCAAGGAAAACACTTGGGGATTCATCTGGCTTCTGGATAGTCTAGCTTACCTTGGAAAGGTTTGCAAGTAGCTGCATGGATTCCTCTCATAAGGGTCTGGCAAAACTGGTTTAAGGCCTCTTTACCTTCATCCAAATTTGGATCCCAATACATGTGGTTTGGAGGGAAAATGTGGGATATCCAAACAGGATTGTCAGTGGGGAGGTCATTAGGTCCCAGGATGGTTCTCTGGGCCTCATGATGGATGCATTTGCGTTCTTCTGAAGTAAAAAGTCTGGAGTAGTTGTTGACAATCATGCCAGGTGGGCTGGTGGGTATAAAAAGACTTACTCTAAAAGAGAAATGAGACCTTGGGGTTCTTCTGAGAAAGAAGGATTTTGATTTTTCCAGTTATAAAGATCACTAGTGGTAAAGGGGACATAAATCATAAAGGGACCCTGCTGGGAGGGCGTTTGTCTGATGGGGAGCAAAGGAGCAGGGGAACATATTTAACATATTTGATATAAAAATAGGACTAATAGTACCATAATTCCATTGATGTTATTATATTAATCAAGTTTAGTTTTAAATAAAAATCTAGACTCTGTGACATAATACAGTACTTTAAAAAACAGTTATTGTTTAACCATAGTTGTATAAACCTTACTTCTTTGAGATTTAGTTTCCTCAAGTCATAAACACACCAACACAAGAAAATTATCTTGATAAGAGCAGAATAATGTTTTAGATTTTGTTTTATACCAGCACATTAAATTCTTACTAATTAGAGTCAATTTAATCACAAACTTTTTGAAATTTACCCTTTATTTAGATTCTCTTGTCATTTATGTTCATCTTTTTTTTATCACTTAATCTAAACTTTCTTTATCACTTACTTTAAATCCTCTTGTTTCTTTTATCATATAAAGACTTTCTTACCCAGAAACACTTTCTTTTTCCTTCCACTAAATACCATATCTGGAATCTTTAATTTCAAATTCCCCATCTATTAATTCCTTCTTCTGTTTACATCCCAAAACAATTCTTGTAAATTTCTAAATTTACACAATTATTTTATTTTAATAATAAAAATACTTTGTTATTTACAGTACTCTAATTAAAACATATAGAAATCTATACACCTTTGTATTGAACCCAAAACACAAAGAGAGGATAACTGACTCCAATTTTTAAATCAAATTAAGTAAGCCTATACTGTGTACACAAATCAGCTATACAGTGGCTGTCCCATTTAAGCAGCATGAGCAGCCGCTCCGTCCAGGAGCAGGGAAGTCCCTGCAACACAGAGAATCATAAAGGTAGATATATGACTGATAAGGTTCTGGCAGTAGCAATACAGAGGCAGATAGCAAATAAATGATTTACATAGCTTAACATCATAGATATGGGGCAAATTCAGGTTCCAGCATGGAGCACCACTTAGATTTTAAGGAAGGCAATTACCTAATCAAAGCCAAACATGGTCCAAGCAAGTAAAATAAAAAATAAACTTTTATGACCTCTTGTCGAACTGGCTTTCAATATTAAGATAGAATTAGGCTATGTTAAAGAATTACATTTGTTTACTATTTATGAAAACACAATGTTTAAGTTAACAGTGTTAGCCATTTTTCCCTTGAAGAAAAGTCCTTTGACCACTTAGAAAGACTTGTGAGTTAAATAATTTTAAAGACATCCCTATTTTTATCCACTCACATAATTTAAATCAAACATTTCAAATCACATGAATTAAAGGTATCTGGATCCATTTTTTAGGTTTTAATTTATGAGTGCTCATTATCTGTGTCATTTTTGATATCATGTACATGGTACATACACACAAGTAGACATACAACACATGACACAAGTGTGCACACATAATACTAGGGCTCCATAATCAGCAGCCAGTTTCGGAAATTCCTCAAAATTAGTTAGAAAGCAGTCAAACACAGATGATGAACAAGAGGAAGGTTGCTGTCCCATACTGACCTGTGGAAAAAGACAGCGTGCACAGACAGAATTATGACACATATAATAAAAAGAACCAAGAATAAAAGAACCAAGTTGGCCACCACTGAAGGCCAACAAGACCACAGCAATGTCTCGTGGAGTCTTGGGACTCAGTGTAAGTGTGTAAGCGTAAGTGACTGCATCCAGTCTGACCTTGTCCCCCAGAAGGATTGCAACCCACCTGACTCCTGATTCCTGACAAGATCTGGGCAAACTTGAGAGTGGAGCTGAGGAACTTCTCTCGGGAGCTCTCCCCTACTTTTGGTTTCAACCAAGACCAAAATTTAGCCAGACAAGTGAGTTGCTGAGATAAAAGTGTCTCGCTGGGGTTCCCGGCCAATGCACCAAAATGTTATACCCAATCAGTGAGAAACAACAAACTCATAGATTCATTCATTAAAGGTTTATTTTTCAGCCTGTGGGACTGCAAATCCAATTAGAGCCAATTCAAAGTTGTAGCCCTCAACTTGGTTTAACTTATAGATTATCTAGCAAAAGAAAACTCTGAGTCAGGTTCTATGACTTTTTCTCCTTTTAGCCAATGCAAGCAAGCCAACAATACAGAAGCAGAAATTACAGTTAGCTAAGCCCACTCTAGCCCACCACCATGCATTTGGGAAATAGATTGTAGAACCATTTAGTAAGCATCCTGGAATTGTTTTCTAACCAAAACTTAGGTCAGGATGACCATGACTCTTTGCAAAAATTAAGTGTTTTGATGTTTGAGCTAAAGTTAAGGTGGCTGACTAGGCTAAAGTTAAGGCGGCTGACAGCCCAGACAAAATGGAGTTTCTTAAGCTAAGAGTTACCACAATCTGACAGTGAATAGAATAATTCATCTGTAAAAGTTTACAATTTTGGATATTTGTTTTCATATATTTTCAGAGTACATTCTAAGAACTTTGTTATATCTCCATATACATTTTAATTGTCTAAACTAACCCTGTCAGTACAGATTGGATTCAATAATGGACTAACTTCAGAATCAATTCCTTTCTTTATTTTATCCAGTTACAATATTATGGGTTTTCAAGTGTGTTTATCATTCTATTTCCAATTTTCTTTTTTAAATATTTTTTTAGTTGTAGATGGACACAATATTTTTATTTATTTTTATGTGGTGCTGAGGATTGAACCCAGTGTGTCATGCATGCAAGGCAAGTGCTCTACCACTGAGCTACAATCCCAGCCCCTCTATTTCCAATTTTCAATGGTCAATTGGCATACACAATTTTTTTTATCATACATGAGCTTCATCCCATTACTGACTTATAAATTGTGTCTACTCATGTATTTTCCTTCCTATTTTCTGAAGCACATTCTAAAGAATAAACATATTCATGTAATTCTCTAACCCTAACCCTAAGTCAGTCCAAGTCAGCATGAAACATTTCACATATTTCTGTATGTAAATCCACTTATCTTCATTCCATGGACACCCATATTTATTCCCAAAAAGATTTAGCCTTTAATATTTACTTTGCACTGGGAGACTTGCATATACATCACAGGTTTTCATATGTGAGATTAATACTCATGTTCTCATATTTACATAATATATTAGGTATGACTGTGACTCTCTCTTTGTAGGATTTTATGTATTCACTTATGCATTACACCTTTCTCACAAAATACATAGTCATGATTATGTATGTTATTCCACCTTTCTCTTAATTGTCTAACTCTAGCCTTAGGACAACACTCACTTTCATAATTTCCTTTTTTTTTTCTTTAAGTGTTTTACTAGTAGTAGATTGACCTTTATTTTATGTATTTATATGTGGTGCTGAGAATTGAACCCAGTTCCTCACACATGCTAGACAAGTGCACTACAACTAAGCAACATCTCCAACTCCATCACAATTTACTTTCATCTGCGCACAATTTCATCTTTTTTAAAATTCAAAAAGATTTATGACTTTTACAGTGTATTTTGCTTGTTATTTTAAATTTTTAATATTTCATTTCTAAAGGCAACCCAGTAATACTGTGAGTTATTTGAAGAGAGGTGTTTTCTCACTTGCTGGGTTATAATGTTAGAGAAGCAGCCTGAGGGAAGCCTTGAAGCTTGGTTATTGAAAAGTGGTATTAGGGTTTTCTCTCAGGAAAGATAAGATGGCCTTAGGTGGTATCTGGATCCCAAGAATTACATTTGTATTCCCTCTTGTTATTATCTATCTCTGAACCTTTCCTAATCTTCCTTAATTCAAGGTACCAAAATATAAATTTCCAATTTTATACCTCCTTCTACTTTTATTTTACTTTGTTACAATTGATTTATATATTATACATATTATATAGGAGTTTTCACTAGTTTTCTCATATTACCATAATATATTTTTAAGACTCTCTGTTGACTCAAGTTTCTGAAAGATTCTATGAATTTGATTAAGTTTTCCCACCTATATTCAGGAATATTCATATTTCTGCATATTCATGTTTAATCCCATACTGTAACCCTAAGGCAGTAGAAAATAAGATACTAAATTTTACATATTTCTCTTTTAAATCCTAAATTTTATTAAATTCAGGTTTCCTGAAATAATTTTTAAATGTATATCACTTTTTAGTTTTAATTTTCAATGTCAAATTTGCTTACATATCACTGTGTATCTTCAATGAGTTTCAGTGTGTTATTTCATATTCACAGAGTAGATTTTCATCTGACAGTGACTTGAACAATTTGTCTGTAAAATTTTACAATTTGGGGTATTTCTTTCCACAAATATTCAGAAGAACATTCTTTCTTAAGAACTTTCTTATATCTCCATATACATGTTAATTATCCAACCCTAGCCCTGAGTCAGTACAATTTGAATACATTATTGAACCAACTTCAGAATCAATTCCTCTCTTTTCTTTAATCTAGTAACTAGTGTGTTTGGCAGTCTATTTTCAATTTCCAGTGTTCATTTGACAAACAAAACATTTTTTATCCTACATGAACTTCATCCTAACTACCACTCGTTTTCATAATTTATTTTCATATGACTGTTTCCATCCCTGTTTAGTATTATGTCTACTCATGTATTCTCCCTCCTATTTTCTGAAGCACTTTCTAAAGAATACACATATCTCCATATTCATGTAAATTCTCTAACCTTAACCCTAAGTCAGTCCAAGTCAGCATGGAACATTTCACATAATTTTGTATGTAAGCCAACATCTCTTCATTCCATGGATGCCCATATTTATTCCAAGAAGATTTAGCCTTTAATTTCTAGTTTACACTTGGAGATTTGCATATACATCACAGGTATTCATATGTGAGATTCATAATCATGTTCTCATATTTACATAATATATTAGTTATGACCCTCTGTGACTCAGTTCTATGTTGTATTTTATGTATTCACTTATGCATTATGCACGTTTTCACAAGCACGTAGTCATGCTTATATATGTTATTCAAACTTTAATTCTCTAATCCAAACCATATTCAGCACAACATTAAATTTCATAATTTACTTTCATCTGTGCATAAATCCATCTTTTCTTAAATCCATGTATATTTATATGAATTTTATGGTTTATTTTCCCTTTTTTTTCAATTTTCAATATTCTATTTCTATAGAAATCACAGCAATACAGTTGATTACCTGTGACAAGTGTTGTCTCTTCACATGCTCTAGTATAACATTAGAAAAGCAGTATGAGGGAAGCATTGAAGCCTGCTTCATGAAAAGCAGTGAAATAATTTTCTCTGAGGAAAGATTAGGCAGCCTTAGAAGGTACCTGGATCCCAAAGGGTACATGTGTATTCCCACTTGTTTTGGTTTATGCTCTCTTTGTTATTCTCAACTCTTCACCTTATCTGCCATTTCTGCTTTTGTGATAGAACCAGATTACATTATTACATGTGATACATCTATTATACATATTATATAAAAGTTTTGACTGGCTTTCTCATATTACCATATGTATTTTCTTTAGGCTCTTGGTTGACACAAATTTCTGTAAGATTCTATGAATTTGCCTATGTTTTCCAACCTATATTCAGAGAGACATTCTCAGGAATATTTTTATTTCACCATATTCTTCTTTATTCCCAAACCCTAACCCTGAGGCAGTAGAAAATAAGATATTAAATATTACATATTTCTCTCTCAAAATCTAAATTTCCTCAATCCAGGTTCCTTGAAATAATTTTTAAATGTATATCACTTTTTAGTTTTAATTTTAAATGTTAAATTTACTTACATATCCTCAATGAGGATCAGTGTGATATTTTCATATTCACATAGTAGATTTTCATCCGACAGTGAATTGAATAATTTGTCTGTAAAATTTTACAATTTTGTGCATTTCTTTCCACATATTCTCAGAAGTACATACTTAACTTTCTTATATCTCCATATACTTTTTAATTGTCTAACCCT
>JAQQSJ010002500.1:0-12684 GCA_028644305.1 Xerus rutilus
CCAGGTTAATGCAGGAAGGACTGACTTGTCTTAAAATCCAAAAGTGCTCTGCAGGCAGAGACTACAGGAAAACAAAGAAAAGGTTTTTGATCATTATCTGTTTCACCACAAAGGCTCAATTTTTATTTTTGTTTGAAGTTATAATTAGTAACTTCTTTTTCTCTTTACATGTTAGTGAAAATAATGACCATGAAGTGAAAAATATTGAAAAATGTTTCTGAATATTTAAGGTAAGCTGTTAAATAAAAAGAATTTTATAGGTAGGAAAATAATGTCTCAGAGACATACTTCCCAGTTAGAAATTTGCGTTTTCACCAATGAACACCATGAATCATGCACTTCTTTAGTTTCCAGTATAATAGAGAACGAGGTAGAGATTTTTTCAAGCCACTTGAAAATAGATTTTTCTCAGCCAAGCACTTGACAAAAGTTTCTATTTTGTTGTTACATTTGTTTTGTTAGTGAAATAAATTAGTTAATCATTTTATAGTTTCAGCAACTTTGCTCCACAGAATTATAATCAAATTAAACACCATACATAATGCCAAAAAATATTTTCTCTAGTAAACAAATCCTGTTTTGCACATAAGATAGACTGAAAAAGCAAGGAAGAAGCAAGTGTAGCCACGTCAAAATTACTGGTGTCCTGTCTGAAACACATTCATTAGATAGTTGAACTTATGAGCTGATACTTGTATGTTTTTTCTCTTCTGTCTCAATGAAAAGTGTTAAATTATAGTGTAACAGATACACTAGGATAGTTATTTTAGCCATGCTTATGATGTAATGGGTGCTGCTTGAGAAGAAAATTGATCAGTGTTAGTTGTGTTTATAACTTTCATAAAGGTCTGAATATTATGTATAATTGAGGCTTGAGTAGACTCTATTTTGAACCACTTGCTTTATAAAACCCATAAAATAAAACTTATTCTTAGTTTGAATAATTGGCCAAACTATATTCCTTAAATGAATAAATGAAATTGATGTTTCTTTGCAACTTCTATTTGTCAAATAATGAATTTCTTCTCCCTTAAACTATGGCTTCTAATGAAATTCCTTATTTAGGATCCTCAACCTGGGGGCAACATTTTATCTTTCTGAATGCTGTCAATTTTATTCTTACTTTTGAACTACTGTTTTTATATTCTTGTTCTCTTTCTTAAAAAGAACACTGCTTATATGGCTTAATTATATTTTGTTAACATTTCAACTTAGTTGTTTATAATTTTCAAAGATCCTTGTACTACTTACCTAGAATTCCTGTGTATTTATGCAAATGTACATATATATGTTCATGTGTAAGCATATGTGTTATTATATGTGCATATACAACACATGTAACATGTATTTTATATTAAAATATTTAATGTATACATGGCAGTGTATGGCATATTTTATATATGTATATATATGTATATTACAGAAAGACATGCACTTACACACTTGGGCAAATACATTGACAATAGAGAGTTTTCTGTTTTGTTTCATTTTTTAAATCATCAAGAATGAGATCCTAATTAGAATAAGATATATTCCATACTTGTATAATTATATCAAAATAAACTCTACTTTCATGTATAACTGAAAAGGACCAATAAAATGAAATAAAAATCCAGGTAAGTTAAAATTTATTTATTTAACATATAAGATTTTAAAGTCTCAATGACACCTTGCTCTTTAACATAAATCTTGTCAGAGTGGATTATAGTTAATTTTATAAGCTAAGCATTCATTTTATTATATATGGTTTTATTTACAACATTTCTGCATGGAAAATGGAATCAATACTTTCGCATCATTTTGTGTATGTGCATATGAGAAAATACAAATGTTAACTGTTCGATAGTCCATCAAAATTTTGATGTATGAACAGAATAAGAGATATTTAGCTGTCAGTGTCTACCAATACTTCATACAATAACTATATGCATAGAAACAGGATTTCTGATAAGCTATGTTGACATGGAGATGAACCAAACCACTGAGTGTAGGTGTCAGTTCTGGAACACCTGTCATAAGTCAAAACTGAACACCTATTAGGAGCCATTTCTAGAAAACACATCGTGAGCCACAGTCATATTTGATTGGAATTCCTTTTTTCTCATTTTATCAATTTAAATTGAACACTCTTCTGAGGGTATCAACCATATAGTGGTCACAAGTCTTCCTAAGTATGTGATGAGTTTGCATGCAAATATTTCTGGCCACTACCTCTCCCAGAAATTCCACAATATAACAGCAAAAGTAAAACAGAATAAAATTTTAAAAATGCAGACTCTTAACTCATAGATAATTCATGATATATAGGGAAAGAGAAAAATCATCTTTTTGTAACCTGTTTTAAAATGAAAAAGAAAATGGGCCTTATGTTCAAAAACCAAAATTCAACAAGCCAAACATTTATTATTTAAGGTACAGCTAAAAACAATGAAATATTTATACACATAGCCTCTTAGGATCACTGCATTTGTGAAGAATTTAAATAGGAACTGCTCCTAGCATCCAGTGGGAGTCTCAGATAGAACTTTGTGAGAATAAAGGCATTCTTTCAACAGAAGATAGAAGTCAAACTTGTATATTATAGGTCAGAGAGAATTTCAATTTGCCAGAAGAGAGTGAAAGGGGGGCTTTCATGAGTTTAACTCACCAGAGAACTAAGGGTTCACCTGAAAATGTCTTTTTAGTATTACCTTTCCTGAAAGTAGTTTGAATTGGTTGAGTCTATTTTATGGCTATAGGTCTGTGTCATTAATGAACATGAAAGCTTCTGAGGATGAGGTTGAGAGTTCCAAGATAGAAAACAGAATATCTTCTCTGTAGTTAGTCATTTCCAGAAGGTGAACACATTATATGACTTTTAGAGGGGTTACTGTGGAGACATGTATTCTTCCAATACATAAAATTAAAAAAATCAAATCAGAAAACTATTAAGGTCTTTTCTTTTCTTTTTTTTTTGGTACTGGGAATCGAACTCAGGGACACTGGACCACTGAGCCACATCCCCAGCCCTATTTTGTGTTTTATGTAGAGATAGGGTCTCACTGAGTTGCCTTGCCATTGCTGAGGCTGGCTTTGAACTCACGATTCTCCTGTCTCAGCCTCTCTAAGTGCTGGGATTACAGGCTTGTGCCACCACGCCCGGCTTTATTAGGGTCCTTTCTAACACTAACGTTTGTGCTTTTTATTTACTTTATTATATGAAAATAAAAAGGTGAGTTGAAAAATGTTAAGAAGAAAAAATAATATTGTAACACTTTTCTGATTTCTCAAAATTTGTCAAATTCTCATCTAGAAATGAGCATTGTAGTAAGATAATAATTGATGAATAGTTAAATTTTCTAGCTAGCAAACTCAATATTATCTAAAAGGCTCAAATGAACTACTTCAGCTCATGTGAAGACATTATTTTGAATAATCTAAGCTAGTAAAGACAATGTGAGGAAAGTTTTTACTTGAAACATTCTAATACCTGGAACTTTCTGTAGAAAAAATGAAAATGAAGAATCTGACATGAAATTGCTGTTATTATGTGGATAGATTTTTTAGAATAATAAACTTATCTGGAGAAAATTATAGCAGTATTTTCTGTGAAGGTCTTTAATATAAGAAAATCACATTTTGGCAAATTTGGGATCTATTCTTTAGAAAAGAAATATATTAAAGAAACCCTTTATTCAGTGGCTTACAACTTTTTGGAAGAATTTATTTTTTAGCATGAGAGTATGTCTTTTGGGATTTGTTTATATCCATATATATATTTAAGTTGTAGTGCTGATTCATAATGTGCTGAATATTTCTTACAGAATTAGTTTGCCATTAAATCTGATAATAATTTGAAAAAATTTGATAAGACAATTTTATGTATTCTGTTCCTTGTTTCTGAGAATAATCAAGCTCTTTTTGAGTTTGAATAAGTGATTTAAAACTCTTTAAAGCATGCAAAAAAACATAATGTGGAAACTTCACTTGAAATTTTGTTGTTGATGTTTATTTTATGGTTTGTTTTCTTTGAATTTCTACTACTAGAAATGATGAAGGAAGGAATATAGGAAAAGCAGTAGCTGCAATAATGTGGAGGAAGACTACAGGTTATTATACTGGCCAAACAATGGGATGTCCTCATTGAAAAGAGACTGAGATCACCTGTGTTTCCTAATGAATGGAAAACTCATTTACAGAAGTGATTTGCCTAAATTTCAATGAACAGTTGATAGCATAACAGACTCAAACAAAACCAAGAATCATGGACCCCTGTACAAGTCCTCACTTGTTAAACCGTAAATTGTTCTAAAATTTTAGAAATTGCCTAGGACCATATTTTCAAATACCTGGTAGTAGGCAACACTAGTAAAATATTTCTTTATACAAATATCTACTCCCCTGCTTACAGTCACTTCTATGTGTAAATGAAAAAGATTGATGGCTACATAACATGATTTATAACATCATTATGTAAATATAATAGCTTATATGAATACAGAATTAATTACTGAATAATATAGATGAGATTATTTATCAGATTACTTAGAGTAGAACCTCATGGAATATTATTCCAATAAGAGGGAAGGTGAGTGTGGCTGAATCAAACACCTCTGGGAATTGCTTGTCATATCAGGTTCTATCAGGCATACTTGCATATTAAAGCTTTAAGATATTTTCATGAGTCATTTTTGGCGCTTGAATTTTTATAGTCAAAAATTTGTTCATTTAGAGAAACATTGGCATTTATGTTTTTTTTTCTTATGAAATTACAATAGATATAACATGGACCTAGAAGGTAAGCTAAACTAGAACTAGAATGCATTTGCAGTTTACTGCAAACTCACCTTAGATATTTACAAGTTGCTTGAACTCTTTAAAATGCATTTTTCTCTTATAAAAATGGGGAAGATGGTAATTCCTAACTTATCTAGCTACTATTAGAAATAATTTTTAAAAATGTAGAATATATGAGTGTTATCTACATATCTGTATATCTACATATATATAAGAATTATAACATTGCCTGTGATGTGAATGATATACATCAGTCATTATTAGATAGGCACTATTGCTAATTCTACTTTACAAATTACTAGAGTGTGAATGACATTTTTCTGATGAAACAACTAATAAGTAACAGAACCTAGAGATATAATCAGTTTTATCTGACTACAAAGTTGATATATTCAATCTTTCCATCATATGCCTTCCCAAAAAGACTGAAAAGGTAGTTGCTCAGTAAGAAAACAGGAAATATGCCCTCTAAATTGTCCTTTGAAACAGATGTTTTCTTTGAATAACAGCAGAAAATCAGGTGAAGAATCTCTTGCCCTGACATGAGTGAAGATCTCTTTAAAACGATAAATGGAGTAATTGCTTAATTCTCAGTAACTATAGAAAACATTTTAGCAAAGATTAAGTTTGACAAAAAGTAATCATGTACTACCACAGTTTATAATACTTGCATTCATAAATATATTTATAGATGCATATGTAAGTATTATGTATAATTTTGCATATATTACATTAATATTACATGTAAATATTATATATTTTAAAACTTTTCATAGTTCAGAAAAGTATCTCAACCTTCAGAATAATAGAACTTTAAGAACAATGTTACTCACAGAAGGCTTATGTGCTACAGTTGTGAATGTGACTGCAAACTTACATGTAATTGGTGTGTGGAGTAAAAGGGGGAATAGCTACAAACCCATCTTGATCACCTAAATATGCTTCTGATAAGCTAGGGTATTAAAATGAGAAGTGCATAAGACAAACTATGGGTCACATATTCTCAATATTCGAAAGGTTAAACCAAAAATAAGATAATTCTTGTGAAAAATGCAGACAGGATTATTCAAAGAAGATAAATAAATATTAAATGTATGAACACTATTTGATGATAGTAGCATGATATTATCATATACCATTATCATAGAATATATCATATTATATATTAATAATTTGGGCTGGGAAAATATATGAATGACATGGAAAGAATTAGTCATTGTGAAAACCCACTGTTTAGTAGCTGGTATATTGTATATATTAATATATATGTATATAATCATAACAACTTTTGGAGACTATTATTGTTGTTTTAGGAGAAAGAGATTCAAATAAATTATCTACATTAAAATATTCAGAGATGCCAGAGTTGATTCTGAGCCTACTTAATTCTGACTTCTGGTCTTATGATTAGAGGGTATGACAATTTGCTTTTATTCTAGATTAAGAGTATCTGTAGCTGGGCACAGTGGCACATGCCTGTAATTCCAGCACTTTGGGAGACTGAGACAGGAGAATCATGAGTTCAAAGCCAGCCTCAGCAATGGCAAGGTACTAAGCAACTTAGTGAGACCCTGTCTCTACATAAAACACAAAATAGGGCTGGGAATGTGACTCAGTGGTTGAGTGCCCCTGAGTTCAATCACCAGTACCAAAAAAAAAAAAAAAAAAAAAATCTGTAAAATAAGGAGTGGTTTCAATCACATAGGTTACATAACTTCAATTATATATATTATAAATTTAAGCATAATAAATATTTGCCTAGCTGTATAAAGACATGGTTTGGGATAGCAGAAAATGGAGGAATTAATTCTGCCCAATTGTGAGAGTAAGAGAAGCTTTCAGAGATGAGATCTATCAGCCTGAAATCTCATTACACTCAATTCTTCTCTGTTATGACCCATGCTAACTTCCTGGGGCCATACTGGTGTTGATTACATGGAAACCACTCAAAAAATACTTGGATAAACTCAAATATATCAAATTTATGAATTTCTATTAATAATTTTTTTAAAAAAATTTCTGATACTGGAACCCACATCCCTAGTCCTTTTTAGTTTTTATTTTGATACAGAGTTTTGATAAATCACTGATTATCTCAGTGAGTTGCTGAGTGCTAACCTCAAACTTGCAATCTTTCTGCCTCAGCCTCCTCAGCCTCCTGCGTTGTTGGGATTATAGGTATGTGCCACTTGTGCCAGGCAACTCTTGGATTTTAAGCATATAGTTATTTTCATTTGTTAACAATTTCCGTTGTGTTCCATCCAATTCCCTTTCATGTGTTTGTTTATTATCTTCCCAGGATCTTTTTGTTTGTAGCTATCCTCCAAAACAATGTTCTGTTTGTGCTCAAAGAGGTAATTTTATACACAACTCAGAATCCATCTCCTCTTTTTCCATTGTGCACACTAGAGCTGTATTAGTGGCTTGGTCTGGGACCAAGTTACCTACTCTATTCTTGGGACAAACAAAGGGAAAGAACAAAAAAGAAAAAATAGACGCAGGCATCTTATTTGAATATTAGGTAATATTTATTCTTTCAGACTGTGATTGTTGCATTGTCTGACTTACAATTTTTTACTCATGGATTTGAGGGACAGAGAAGATCAAAGGCATCCTAAGGGCTGATTGCTCATCCTGAGCAGCTGCCCAAATCTAGCCACATTTTACTGATGTAAAATGACTGACTGCTATCCCTCGTTCTATTCTAGAAATATGGGCATGAGTCATCAGGTCACCTGGCTGAGCAGTGTCCAGCTGAGAAATAAAGTACTGGTACCTGTTTTTCATATACTTTTCAATCTTTAAATGTGATTGTATGGGGACACCCATTCTTGGATCCAGGAATATAGACAGTGTTCTCTTGTTTCTGAAAGGTACATAAAGAAAGAGAATAATTGACTCCTAAACTCGGGCAAAAGGGAGATATATTTTTATTAGACAGATGTAGGATTGAAGGCAAAATGTTGCTTTGGAACTGACAATGTAGTGGTACTAGTGTTTGCCCACCTTTTAGAGAGAGGTTGGCATTAGCTGTGTTGGTGTATCTTATTTAAAATGAAGAAAAAATGAGCCACTTACACTCAGGGTGAAAATTTCATCACAATTTCAGGAAAAAAGAAATAATCACTTAAAAATCAAGATATGAGCCAGGTGCTGTGATTCTGAGCCTACTTAATTCTGACTTCTGGTCTTATGACTAGAGGGTATGACAATTTGCTTATACACTAGTTTAAGAGTATCTGTAGTCGGCTGCAGTGGCACATGTCTGTAATCCCAGCACTTTGGGAGGCTGAGACAGGAGAACTGTGAGTTCAAAGCCGGCCTCAGTAATGGTGAAGCTCTAAGCAACTCAGTGAGACCCCATCTCTCAATAAAACACAAAATAGAGCTGAGGATGTGGCTCAGTGGTGGAGTATCCCTGAGTTCAATCCCCAGTACCCTGCAAAAAAAAATCAAGACATCAATTAATCAAAGATTAAACAGATAAATTAGTGTGTTGTTCTATGGACATAGATATTGAAAAAATAAAAACACAAAAAAGGAATAGAAGATATTTTGATGTTTACTTTACTTGGGATTTTTTGAACATCATGGATCTAGGTATTAATCTCCCTACTCAGATTTGGGGAGTTTTCTGTCATTAGTTTTTTAAATATTTCTTCTTTTTTGGGGGGTACCAGGGAGATTGAACTCAGGGGCACTTGACCACTGAGCCACACTCCCAGATCTATTTTGTGTTTTATGTAGAGACAGGGTCTCTCTGAGTTGCTTAGCACCTCGCCATTGCTGAGGCTGGCTTTGAACTCATGATTCTCCTGTCTCAGCCTCCCAAAGTGCTGGGATTATAGGCATGTGCCACCATGCCCAGCTAATATTTCTTCTTTTTTTTTTGATCCTCCTCTGCTCCTCTGAGACTCTTACAATGCATATATTTGATCGTATCTTTTTTTTTTTTTTTTTTTTTTTTGGTACTGGAGATTGAACTCAGGGGCACTAGACCATTGAGCCACATCCCCAGCCCTATTTTGTGTTTTATGTAGAGATAGGGTCTCACTGAGTTGCTTAGCGCCTCGCCATTGCTGAGGCTGGCTTTGAACTCGCGATTCTCCTGTCTCAGCCTCCCTAAGTGCTGGGATTACAGGCTTGAGCCACCGCGCCCGGCTTGATCGTATCTTAAAAATCACACAGATTTTCTTAACTTTTCAAAATTCGTTGTTACTATGATTGAACAATTTAAAATTATTTATGTGACAAAATAATTTCATTGATCCTTTTTTCTGTTATATTAAATCTTTTGAGGAAGTTCTCTATCAGATCTTAGTTCAGTTATTGTGTTCTATAGCTTCAGAACTTTTGTTGGGTTCTTTTTCATTCTACGTCTTTGTTGAAATTTATATTTTGTTAATGTACTGTTCTCTGGATTTTTTTTTGTTTGCCTGTCTGTGTTCTCTTGTAGTTTACCATAGTTTCTTTAAGATAATTATTGCTGATTCTTTGTCAAATAATTCATATACCTTCATTTCTATGTGATCAGTTACTAGAAAATTAGTGTATTCCTTTGATGATGTTATGTTCCTACGATTTTTAATATTGCTAGTAAACTCACTTTGAAATCTATGTGTTTAAGGAAAAGGTCATATTTTTCCCAGATTTTTCAGACAGGTTTTAGAGGAGAAAGATATTTACCTATAGATAGGTACAAGACTGCCAATGATATATTTTAGATATGACACTGAAAACAGAAAACAAATACAAGAATAGATAAATGGTATTGGATAGAACAACCTACAGAGGAAAAAAGCAACTTGTAAAGTGGAAGAAAATATCTACAAAGCATATAATCTAACAAAGGGTTAAATCCAAAATAAATGTGGAGCTCACACACGTCAATAGCAAAATAGGAAAAAAAAATAACCTACTTGAAAAAAGGAAAACCATGTGAACACACATTTCCCAGAAGAGGACATATAAA
The DNA here is from genome assembly GCA_028644305.1 of Xerus rutilus. Taxonomy (NCBI): domain Eukaryota; kingdom Metazoa; phylum Chordata; class Mammalia; order Rodentia; family Sciuridae; genus Xerus; species Xerus rutilus. Next base: position 9,749 of record JAQQSJ010002500.1, read on the forward strand.
TGACCATCGGATTTATAAAAAAATATTCAACTTCACTAATCAGGGAGATGAATTAAAATCCTCAGTGGGATATTATCTTGTCCTTTAAGAATGCTACTGTCAGAATAACTAAAACCCAACTAGTGTTGGCAAGGATATGGAGAAAAGGAAAATAGGATGGAAGGTTCTCAAAACATAATAAGTAGAACTGACTTATGACCTAGTAGTTCCACATTTATGTGTAAATGCAAAGAAAGTGAAATATTATCTCAAATAGATATCTGTTCATTCATGTTCATTTCAGCATTATTTACCACAGCCAACATAGAGAAACAACCTAAATATCTGTCAATGAGTAATTATATATATATAAAAATCTGGATCAGAGTATGACAGGTTTAGCCACATGGTCTCGCTTACATGTAATTGAATCTAGAAATGTTAGACATACAGAAACAGAGAACAATATTGATTGACAAGGACAGGGTAGGAGGGTAGGGGAGGTGTTGGTCAAAGGGTAAAAAATTTAGATTATGCAAGATCAGTGAATTTTAGTGCTCTAATATTCACAATATAATTCTAGTTAACAACACTGTATTGTTCACTAAGACTAAGTTGAAAACTTACAGTGTTCTCACACACAAACAAAAAGCTAACTATCTGCTGTGATAGATAAAAACATAGCATAATAATTAGCAGTTTGATTAGTTATTAATAATTAAATCAAATAATTATTTTGTGATTAATAAACCACAATGCATATGTTTATCAAATCATCAAGGTGTAAATCCTAAAGTTGTATGTTTTTAAAATGTCATTTATACCTGATTGAAGGTAACAAATAAATAAATAAAAAAGACAAATAAAGGACTAGGTTCTAGGGTTATATAGATATAGAAAATTTATGGCCTTATAGTTACAAAAGATTGAGTGAGAATAAGGGATTTTATTCCCAAATTTCTCTCAAAATAGACTTGAAGTATGTCATTGTTATTAATTAGGGTAATAAAATTTTTCTTTTTTTATAAATACAGAATACATTACTTTTTGTTAGCTTAATCTGAATATGGAGTGCATTAATTTTGGTAAAGGGTGATTATATATAAGCTATTTCAAGTATATGAAAATATTAGTACACATATTTGAGATGCAGTTTCTATATTAAAAAAAGGAAGATGCATAGTTTGTCCTCATCCTCATGGAAAAACATAGAAGATAAATCTTGATTATTTGTTCTGGAAAAAAATAATAATTTCTTTGTCTCTGCTACAAGAGTTCAGAACTCAAAGGGAGGTGAATTGCAAGTAATTCAGGAGCAAGCATCTACCCTTTTAAGCCACCTTTGGCAAAGCTATTTATGTAAACTGAAGTCTGACCTGTCTTGCCCATTTATTACTGGGCCAATTTTTCTCATTGCAATTCATTGCTCTTCTTGTTCTTATTTTTTTTTCCATCTTAGACTTCCCAGATGAATTTTTAATGGCATGACTTCAAAATACCATGGAAGTAAATGATGTTTATATGTCACTTGCAAAATCAGCACTTGAGAGATTTGCTTGCCTACAAATTGACCCTGGAAGGTACTTAAAAGCTGCAGCCTCATTCAGACTGCAAGATTGTAGATAGCATGTAGGTTAACTCAAGCTGCTTGTCTCAGGGTGACAGGATGGAGGCAGACCATGAATAGTAAGAAGGAATATTATACCTAGGAATTTGCTTTTGAAAGACTCTGATAGTCTATGAATGATGAAAGCAATCACTTCATCAAATGTGCAAGAGTGGACAACTTTGCTTTAAGAATTTTGGAATTATAACTATTGCATCAAAATATGTGAATATGCACAAGGAACAATTTTAGAATATTTATTGCTTCTTGCTTTATGATAATTCAGCATTTGTTTTTCAAACAGATTAGGTCTCAAATTTCATTTGCTGATAAAATCTGTATCTGTGGCTTAATATTTCCTTAGTCAGAAGTGATAGACACTATTATTGAGGAAATTATCATTCCATAAAGGAGGTTACTTATTAAGCTACCCCATGTGTGTGGTGGTAAATATAAGTCAGCCATTGTGCATGAAAAAATTCAATATCATGTACTTAGTGTTAAATGGAATAATTAATAAAAGCATCTGAAAAAAAATTTGGGGAACCATCTTCAAGGAAAGAATAGACATGGATTTATGTTCATGGTTTTGTTAAGTTTTTGATGAATAGAACATGAAGCCCTTTTTCAGATTAATCATTTTTGAAGTACACATCTTTTAAAACTAAAATTTTATGGAAAAAATTATGAAATATATAAATAAGTTGTGGAAAATACAAATATTCATTTACATGAATATTTAATACACTGATTTTATTGGCACGCAGCTATGGAAGAAAACAGAATAAAATGAAATGGACATGGATATTAAAATGAAAGATGCTGATTCAATCCCAGGTTTTCACATATTCACTCTGTATCTATAGTCAAATTAATTTATCTAGGGTTGATTTTATTATGTCAAAAATGGAGAAAACAACACCTGATTGTACTTGGTGTATTGAATACAATCATATATGTAAAGCCCTTAGTATTGTGCCTGGCGCAAGGAAGGTACCATTCTTGCCTGCTCTTAGGCAAGAACTATGTTCCACAAATCAGCAATTCTATTAGATGCTTTTTAGGAAATTATTAATTTTATAAACTCATACTTCAAGCATGACAGTACATGTCATTGTCTCTAAATAGACAGTGGGATTTAATGCTATTTCCTCTATAGCTTCCATTTCTTAATGAAAGCAGTGAACCACAAAAAGCAAATAATTAAAACATAGTAACTCAACTGTGCAAATGAGGGATTCAGAGTGTTGGTTAATTACTTCTGAAGCTCTGTTGTCAGAACCATTCACTTACTCACTGAATTACTATTTATTGAGGGCCGACTATGTTGAACATTCTGTGAGGTGCTACG
>JAQQSJ010002501.1:0-12680 GCA_028644305.1 Xerus rutilus
AAAAGTCACCATTGAAACAAGAAAACCCAGGGGACTGTTCCCTGGTGACTTTGTCTCTCATTGCCATGTACACAGAAAGGAAGGGCAGGACAAGAGCGCTCAGGATCCGGGCTGGGGGCCTTGGCTGTAGCATGCCCACAATCCTGAGGAAATACTTACCAGACACTGGGCTCCACTGAAGCCCCCTTTCCAGAAGGCCTAGCTATTGGGGAGGATCTGGCTTTTGTGTAGGGAGGTGCAAGAGGCTAGGACTGCCCTCTGGTCCTCCTTGACTTCTCCTAGCGCCCTCAGGGACACCTGGGCACTGGCCCTTCTCAGCAAAGAACCTGAAGACCCAGGGGACCAACCACAAGCGGAGGAAGAGCAGCCTGGAAACGAAGTCACAGGAAGCTGGTGGCTCTTGTCTCCTGTTCCTTTCCTTAGAGCAGGACGCAGAACGACCTTTGTGATGTCACTGTCCTATAGCTCATGGATCCCTCCTTACAGCTGGGTCAGAACAGCAGGACAGGCCAGTTCTGGTGGCACTTGCAGGCTCACTCCTGGTGTCCTTACACCTCAGGTTTCACAAGACGCTGCATTTGTGCTTTTGGTCCTGTGTGGCTCCCAACAAGGAGGTTGCTATGTCCAGCTTGGTTCGAGGCCCATCAGACCTGCTACTGGCCCTGCTTGGCTTATGGGCTCAGGCTTTCATGCAGAAAGTGCTCATGGCGGGGAACCCTATGGAAATGTTTCCCTAAATAGACTTGCATCCAGGTGCTGTGTTTGTGCCCCTCCAATTTGAAAACAAAAACAATTGCAAGAGGAGAAAAACACTCCAGAAACTGTGGCTGCCTTGCATTTTGCTCAATCTCAGGAAATGTGCTCCCCTGCTAAAATGTTCCTTTGGGGTTCTATTAGATATCAATGTGAGATCTAATGTGCAGAGTCCTGGGTTCCATCCCAGCTTCACTTAAAAACAAAGAATGAAACTAAAAAATTAAAAAGAATAACGTAAGAACTTAGCTACTCACCCCACTGGCATCTTCTCTGTTCCAGAACCAACTTTGCTCAGGACCAAGTCTTCCCATTTCTGCTCTTCACTAGGCCATCTTCCTCCTGCATTTCCTCATGGTATCCAATTGTCTTGGGCTCTTGGATTCCTGAGCTCAGGTATGCTGGCCTAGGAAGGAGTAGACAATGTTTACACCAAGGTGTTGGGGATGAGGAAATGCAGGCACCAGGACACTTGGCTGTCAGCCTGACTCACTTCTTTCCTAGGGTCCCTGAACTCCTATGTCCACATTCAGAGCCAGGCACTGTTCCTGTTGGGCCCAGTGAACAGCTGATGGTAGGTTCAGCTCTCACAGGAGGGTCCAGACGGCTCCAGAGTGAATGTTTGATAACCTGTGCTTGCAGCTGTGTGGCAATAGCAGGACAGGCCAGTATTGGTGACACCTGTAGGCTCAGTCCTGCTGTCCGTAATGCTCCACTTTCTACACTAGGACTCTGCATTTATGCTGCTTGGCTCTGCCCTGAACTCAGACAAATAGGTGAGAGGCCAAGATGGGTAACAGGATCCTCAGAGACTCTGTGCATTGGTCTTGTCTTGCTTAGCTGCTAAGCATTCAATGCAGGATGGGCTGGGGGCAGGGATTCTTCCAAGGAGGACCTCAGGATGGCAGTATTGCCCCCACAATAGAGAACAGCATTACTACCAGGTGCTCTGCTAGACTGTGCCTCTATATGTTGTAGTCTATTGCTCACATTTTATTTCACTAATATACATATATATATATATTTTTCTTCTACTCATCGATGGACAGGATGCCTTTATTTTATCAGATTACTGGGTTTCTTTTTTGGGGGAGAGGTGCTAAGGATCAAACCCAGGGCCTCAAGCAGGCCAGGCCAGCCATCTGCCACTGAGCTGCACCCCAGCCCTTCCGTTTCGTATTTCATTACATGGCTCATGATATTCTCTCATTAGCAGATTCAGGAACAAAGGAAGTTCCACCACCAAACTTTTCATGCACAAGTTTCCCTACATTTGGATTCACACACAAAATAAATCTGTCTGAAGTCTGAATGAATGTATATACTATTGTTGAGACTAGACCCAAATTGCACGTAGAAGACAAAAAGGGACTTGAATATCACCAACGCTGAGTCTCTTACCTCAGCCTGAAGTCTAAAGCGGAAACCTGAAAAAAACCCTTGTCAACACCACTTTAGAAAAGTAGACGCCCCTAGTGCTTTTGTTTCAACATGAAAAGTTATTTCAGGGTCTCTTTTAGTGGCTGTGCCCTGGAAATCCTGTGCTGAAAGCTTGATTCCCAAAATTATATGTTACCGGTAATCAAAGGACTTCTGAAAGGCAACTGTCTCGGGAGGACTCTGTCTTCATGCAGAGTCAAGGATCAGTCCAATCACGGCTTTATAAGTGTTCTTATAGGGAGTAACTCTGATATACAAGTTAGGTGCCTCAAAGAAGCTTCCTGTGTCTCTCCTTGTGATGGTCTCCTCCACATTATGATTCAACAAGAAGACCCTCAGCAAAAGCTCAGCAGATGCCAAAGCCACGTTGTTTGACTTCCCAGTTTCTAGAAGCAAGAGGCCAAGAAATGTCTATTCTTTACGGATTACTCAGCTTCCACTATTTTTTTTTTTTTTTTGGTACCAGGGATTGAACTCAGGGGTTCTCAACCACTGAGCCACATCCCCAGCCCTATTTTGTGTTTTATGTAGAGACAGGGTTTCACTGAGTTGGTCAGCAGCCTCGCTGTTGCCGAGGCCGGTTTTGAACCTGTAATTCTCCTGTCTCAGCCTCCAAAGAGCTGGGATTACAGGCATGCACGATCGCGCCCAGCTAGCTTCCAGTGTTTTTGTTGACTAAGGCAAGACACTTCACCACATGCATACTGACTCTCCAGAAGACCTATGTATTTCCACGTTTGTTTCCAAAATTATCACAATTTCAAATTTTCAAACAAGTTGAACACTGTCATTTCTCTCACCTGGTCTTAACACTCACACAGTACTGAGGGAGCAACATGGAGTGAAGTTCAACACAGAATGAACCGAATGAGCAGGGCCCAATAACACATGAAAACGGAGAGAGGACAGGCTGCCTAGAGGGTGGCATTCAGGCCTGGGTTTGACTTCAGATGAGAAACAAAAGAAGATAGAAGCTAGAAGCTGCTGCATTGGCACCACAATGTCCAGTATGTCCTACCCAAGGTGGGCTAAGCCTGTCTCAGACGGAATCACAACATAAATAAACATTTTTAACCAAAAGCAAAAAATCAAAAGAAAAATCAGAACTGAGAGTTCCTTTCTCAAAATAGAAAAATCAGAACTGAGATCTACTTCCTCAGAACTGGCCAAAGGACGGGGCAGCCACATTTGCTGGTGCCTTTACTCTGGGTGGCGTTTTTTCAGACAGCCAGGGCGGGAGAAGAGCGCGCAGCAGCCGGGCAGGTGGCCATAGCTGGAGCACTACCGCCATCATGAGGAAAGAGTTTCAGGACGCCCTGCGCCATTAGCGCCTCCTTCCCAGCAGGCCTAGCTGTAAGGAAGGATCTGACTTTCATGGAGCCAGTTGCAAGAGGCTTGGGTTGAGATCTGGGCCTCCCTGCCTTCTCCTAAGGCCTCAAAAGAGACTTTGGCACTGGCGCTTTCTAGCCTAAGAAGCTGGAGAGCCAGGGCGCCCCACTGCTTGGGGAGCAGCAATAGCCAAGAGCTAGTGTCATAGGAAGTCATGGGGCTGGGCCTAGGTATAGAGCTGTGTGGCCTGGAGCAGAGAGGGCATTTGCCTCATGTTCCTCCCCTTGGAGCAAGATGCAGAGTGCCCTTTTTGATGTCACTTTGTGATTGCCCATGGATCCCCCTTCACAGCTAGAAGAGAAAAGAAAGAAAAGAGAGCAGGAAAGGCCAGTTTTGGTGGCACCTGTGGGCTCACTGCTGGTGTCCCTCACACATCAGGTTTTACAACACTCTGCATTTGTGCTTTGGTGCCACGTGGATTCCAACTAGGAGGGTGCTAAGCCCACCTTAAACTGAGGCCCATCAGACCCAGTACTGGCCCTGCATGGCCAATCTGCTAGGACTTTTATGGAGAACGTACTCATGGGATGGGACCCTATGGAAATGTAGACTTGCCTCCAGGTGCTCTCTTTGTGCCCTACAATTTGAAAAGGAAAATAATTGCCAGAGGAGATAAATACTCCAGAAACTGTGCCTGCAATGCATTTGGCTCAATCCAAGGAAATGTGCCTCTCTGCTCAAATTTTCCTTTGGGGTTTCATTGGATATCAACGTGAGATTTAATGTGCAGAGTCCTGGGTTCCATCCCAGGAACACTCTAAAAAACTAAAGAAAGAAACTAAAAAATTAAAAAAGATAATCTTAAGGCCTTAGCCAGTTACCCCATTGGCATCTTCTCTGTTCAAGAACCCAGTTTCCTCGGGACCAAGTCTTCCCCTTTCTGCTCTTCACTTGGCCTTCTTTCTCTGGCATTTCCTCATAGTATCCAATTATCTTGGGCTGTTGGATGCTCACGTTCAGGTATACTTGCCTGGGAGGAATAGAAAATGTTTATAGCAAGGACTTGTGGAAGAAGGAATGTAGGCACCAGGACATTTGGTTGTCAGCCTGACTCACTTCCTTCCCAGGGTCCTTGGACCCCTATTGCCCCATTCAGTCCCAGGCACTAGTCCTGGTGGGCCAAGTGGGAGGCCTACGGTAGATGTAGCTTTCACAGGAGGGTCCAGGTGGCTCTAGAATAAATGATCCATAATCCGTGTTTGTAGCTATGTGACAACAGCAGGACAGGCCAGTACTGGTGGCACCTGTAGGCTCAGTCCAACTGTCCCTAATGCTCCAGGTTCTATACTAGGACCCAGCAGTTATGCTGCCTTCCTCTGGCCTGGCCTCAGACAAGTAAACTGGAGGCCGAGATGGGTAAGAGGACCCCCAGACACTCTGTGTGTTGGTCCTGCTTGCTCAGCCGCTAGGCATTCCATGCAGGATGGGCTGGTTGGGTGTGGGGGATTCTGGTGGGGATTCTTCTAAGGATGACCTCTGGATGGCATTATTGCCCCCAGAAGAGAAAACCCGCCTTCATTCCAGGTGCTTGGCTTCTGCCACTCCAATTTGAAAAGGAAAGAAAGAGACAAAGGAAAGCAAGCCAGTAATTCCAGAAACTATGGCTCCTTGCATTGTGCTCAATTTGACGTAACATGCTTCCTCCTTGGAAGTTTGGTTTACCTTTCCAGTGGACGCCAGTCTAAGAACTAGCAGGAAAGACCTGGGAAAGAAAGACCAGGAAAGACAATTAGGGAGCAAGGATGGAAGGAAAAGAAAAGCCTGGCAAGTTGTGCACACGGACCTTGAACTGGAGAACCTTCCTAACTCAGCCTTTAGTACTTGATTCCTTTCATTTTTCATTAGAAACCACACTGGGGCCTGACTCTACTCTTCTTTCATCAGGACTCTTGTCCTGGTGGAACTTCATTTGCCATAGGATCTCGTCCATTCAGGCCTTACTTCACACACCTTGATTGGCTCTGGAGTTCCCCGAGCATCACACTGTCTCCTGGGTATAAACTCCCTGGATGAAAGCAGACAACTGAGGAAGCTGCTGAAGCTGGAAGAGGTCTTCTCTACCAAACAACTCACCAATCCAAGTGGTCACTGACCTGGCGAGGCTCCAAGGCCAGCAAGGAAGCCTGCATTCCTTCTTTTCTAGCCTTGTGAACTGAATGGGAGGCAATAATTTCTCATGTGCCATCAGGAGAGGGCATGATACTTACAGCTACCTATGTATCCATTTCTATCATTTTCTCTTTATTCAACATGAGATGATTACAATTTCCCATGCATGAAATACACTTCCCCTATTTACTGTGACTTTATGGGGACGGTACTCTATGTTTTGTAGTCAATTCCTAACATTTTATTTCACTTTTTTGTATTTATTTTTTCCTTGACGATGGACAGCATGCCTTAATTTTATCTGCTTATGCTTTTATGAAGTGCTAAGGATCGGACACATGACATCACACAGGTGAGGCCAACCATCTGCCACTGAAGTACATCCCTAGCCCTTCCATTTCATATTTCATCACATGGCTCACGATATCGTCCCATTAGTAGATTCAGGAACGATGCCTGTCAAGGAGTCAGCAAACAGGCATGTGCCCAAAAGAAGAAAAGCTCGACCACCAAGCCTTTGATATATGTGCACACATTTCCCTACATATAGTTCCACACACAAAATAAATCTCTCTGCAGTTTGAATGAATGAATGAATGTGTATACAGTTGTTGAGATTAGACTCGATTTGCCCTCACCACACCTTAGAGGACAATAAGGTACGTCAATATCATCAACACAGTCTCCTACCTCAAGGTTCTCAGCCTGAAGTCTAAAGTGGAAACTTGAGAAAAACCCTCATCAACAACACTTCTTTAGAAAAGTAGACACCCCTAGTGCTTTTGTTTCATCTTGAAAAGTTACTTCATGGTATGCTTTTAGTGTCTGTGCCCTAGAAATCGTCTGTTAGAAACTTGATTCCCAAAATTATGTGTTTCTAGAAACTGAAGGACTTCCAGGAGGTGATTGGCTCCTGAGGACTCTGCCTTCATGCAGTCACGGATGCGTGCACTCATGGCTTTATAGGTTTTCTCGGGAGTGACTCTGCTATAAAAGCCAGGTGTCTCCAAGAAACTTCCTGTGTCTCCCCTTGTGATGGCACCCTCCAGGTTATGATTCAGCAAGAAGACCCTCACAAAAGGATCAGCAGACACCAACGCCATGTTGGTGCATGATGCTTTTCTAGCCTTATGAACTGAATGGGAGGCAATAATCCAGAACCATGAGGCCAAGAAATGTCCATTCTTTACAAATTACTCAGTTTCAGGTATTTTTGTTGACTAAAACAAGACACTTCACCACGTGCATATTGGCTCTCCAGAACACCTATGTATTTACACGTTTGATTACAAACCAATCACGTTTTCAAACTAAAGCAAAACAAATTGAACTCTCATTTCTCTCACCTGGTCTTAACACTCACACAGTACTGAGGGAGCAACATGGAGTGAAGTTCAACACAGAATGAACTTAATGAGCAGGGCCCAATAACACATGTAAACAGAGACAGGAGAGGCTGCAAAGAGGGTGGCATTCAGGCCTGGGTTTGACTTCAGATGAAAAACAAAAGAAGAAGAGAAGCTAGAAGCTGCGGCACTGGTACCATAATTTCCAGTATGTCCTACCCAAAATGGGCAAAGCCTGTCTCAGACAGAATCATGACATAAATAAACATTTTTAACCAAAAGCAAAAAGTTAAAAGTGAAAAAAAAGCACTGAAAGTTCCTTCCTCAGAACTGGACAAAATACCAGGCAGTCTCCTCTCCTGGTGCCTTTCTTTCTGGGTGGCGTTTTTTCAGACAGCCAGGGTGGGAGAAGAGCGCGCAGCAGCCAGGCAGGTGACCATATCTGGAGCACTACCGCCATCGTGAGGAAAGAGTTTCAGGACGCCCTGCGCCGTTTAGGCTTCCTTCCCAGCAGGCCTAGCTGTTGGGGAGGATGTGGCTTTCCTGAAAGAAGTTGCAAGAGGCTTGGGCTGAGATGTGGGCCTCCCTGCCTTCTCTTCTGGGCCTCTGAGGGAGGCAAGGGCACTAGCTCCTGGCGAAGATAATGGACAGCCAGAGAATCCCCTCCTGGAGACCAGCAGTAGCTTGGAGCTGATGTCACAGGAAGTTGTAGGGCGGGGCCTCGGTACAGACCCGTGTGGACTGGAACAGAGGGACTTATGGATGGGCTAATGCTTGGAGGTCACCATGGCTGAAGGTTCCCAGCGCGAGGAGGGGCTAAATTTACTGTAAAGTGGCCGAAGGCAGCTTTTTTGGGGAGAACAAGAACGTGAACCCAGAGGGCTGTTTTTGGTGTCGCTGCTGCCGCCTAAGGCTGCCTGGTCCCAATTGTAGATTCTGCGCCGCAAGAGGCACCTGATCCTTACAGAGCTGGGAATGCAGGGACAGCTGTGCCTGGCCACCGCGTCTGCAGTAATCCTGGGCTGTGGTAGGCTCGGCTGCTGCCCGTTGAACGGCGCAATACCTGGAGGCACCTTGCTTGGGTCGACTTGACCTCGTGAACTCCACCATGGAGGAGATGAGTAACCTAGCCAAAAAAGTGCCACATGGAGAGGCACTGGCCAGAAAGGCCAGAACCCTTGTACCCAGCGTCCTGGGCAGCCTGGGGGTGTGGGAAGTACCCTCTGTTCCTGACCTGCGGGCTATCAGTGGCTCATCAGCTATCCAAAAGTGTAATTACTTGCAATTACTGAGCCCAGAAGAATGGGTTTCTGAGCGAGAGCAGTGGCACTTGCCTGTAATCCCAGCACTTTGGGAGGCTGAGACAGGAGAATCACGAGTTCAAAGCCAGCCTCAGCAATGGCGAAGTGCTAAGCAACTCAGTGAGACCCTGTCTCTAAATAAAACACAAAATAGGGATGGGGATGTGGATCAGTGGTCCAGTACCCCTGAGTTCAATCCCCGTTACCAAAAAGGCGGGGGGAGGTTGTTTCTGTCTCCAAATATAAGTTGCTTGTGGATTCTGGGCACCTCATCCACTGCTGGATGTTGGGGCTAAATTGAGGTGGACACCTATCCTTTCCCTCATGCCCTGTACTTCCAATGATAGAAAGTATCCTGCAAAATAAGTGCTTAATATACAAAGTGTTAATTATGTGGGTAGGGGTAATTCATTTAACATTTAAATTAATATCAAAATCAAAACTCTACAACTCAGTAAGATAAACCACCTTTGTTGTCTGTCAAGAAAAAAGAAAACAAAAAGAAAAGGCTAATGCAGGCTCTCGAGGGTACCAGCGTTGTGTTATTCCCCTTGGAGCAAGAACCAGCACGCCCTTTCTCTAAGTCGCGATGCTATAGTACTTGGACCCCTCCTTGCAACGTGAGAACCACAAGGACAGGTCCTTTGTGGCACCTGTGTGCTCATTCCTCCTGTCCATCAATATCCAGGTTCCACACCAACACTCTGCATTTGTGCTTGGTTTCTGCCTGGGTGAGACTCAGGAGTTGGACCTCCCTCAGGCCCTGCCTTCCTCACCTGCAAGGGCTTCAGTGCAGGAAGATCTCTCGGCTCTGGGCTTTAAGAAACTATGTCCTCAGGATGGTAGTATTGCCCCACAAGACAGGACTGGCCTTGCCTCCAAGTGCTCTGTTTAACCCCATCCAATGGGGTAAAAAGCAAATCTAGAAAGAGGAAAGAGTTCGGAAACTATGGCTGCCTTGCATTTTGTTCAATTTCAGTAAATGTGTTCCACTCCTAAAATGTTCCACTTTATTTCTATTTGATATCCATGTGAAATCCAATGTGCCATGCCGTGGGTTCCATGCCAGTAACACAGAGTACAACAGAGAAAAATAAGGGCAAAATTAAGAACAAAAACAGTAAGAACTTAGCCACTCACCCCATTGGCTTCTTCTGTCCTACAGAACTCTGTTTCCACGTGATCAAGCCTTCCCATTTCTGCTCCTCACTCAGCCTTCTTTCTCCAGCCTTTCTTCATGGTATCCAATTGCCAGGGCCTCCTGGAGGCCAACCTCAGGTAGCCTTGCCTAGGAAGGATTTGAAAATGTTTACACCAAGGGCTCTGGGAGATGGAAACTTAAGGCCCAGGACTCACTTCTTCCCAGGTTCCCTGGACTCCTACTCTGCCAATTCAGACCCAGGCTCTAGGCCGGGTGGGCCCAGTGGGAGGCCTAGGTGAGGTGCAGCTCTCACAAGGAGGTCCAGGGAGCTCAAGACTGAATGCTCCACAATCCCACCAGGAGTGACATATGCATTGGAGTGACTGTAAATTCTTCTCCTACAGATGACAGATGTTCTCTCATGACTTCATCATCTGACACTGGAACATAAGCGTTTTCCCATATCATAGAATTGCCTGTGACGGTTTCCCGTGCCATTCCCGTGTGCCTATATTACTGATTTGCCCCTAGTGATCACTCATAACTTTCCTCTTTGGTACCTAGCACATGGAACTTGGAAGCGATTCATTATATAGCCATGTTCGGATTGAGAGAAAACCACCACCATCAAACATTATGTGAATCACTCATATTATTTGGTTTTTCAATTCCAATCTTTCTTTCTTCTTTCTTTCTTTCTTTCTTTCTTTCTTTCTTTCTTTCTCTCTCTCTCTCTCTCTCTGTCTCTCTCTCTCTCTCTCTCTTTCTATCTTTCTCTCTTTCTTTCTTTCTTTCTTTAGGTACTTGAGATTGAACTCAGGGGCACTGGACCACTGAGCCACATCTCCAGCCCTATTTCGTGTTTTATGTAGAGACAGGGTCTCACTGAGTTGCTTAGTGCCTCGCCGATTCTGAGGCTGGCTTTGAACTCGCGATTCTCCTGTCTCAGCCTCCCAAAGTGCTGGGATTACAGGCTTGAGCCACCGCACCCGGCTTCCAATTTTTCAATGCATGGGGTACGGCCTACTATGCCGTGACATACTACCATAATATTGAATTTAAAATCAATTGAGTTATACATTGTGTTTACACACCATATTTTCTGTTCTGATCCTGGGCAGTGTTTGGTATTCTCAGAAAATATTTCAAAAACTTCGGTTTTAGAAACTCTTCAACTATTGAGAAAATCTTATGTATTTGCATGGTCTGTACAAAATATCTCATGTATATCAACAGTTGTGTTTTTCACATAAAATCCGTCACCAGATATATATATCTGTGTGAGTGTGTGTAAATGTATACAAAATGTGTTGTATTCCTATACATCTGCTCTATATTGTATTAAATGTAAATAATTACATACTAAAGCAACACTGAGTTTTTCAAATTTCCTAATTTCAACACAAGAAAAGAAAGCAAGTCTACAGCTCTCAAATTCCGTCACCAACATATATGCCCCGAGAGCACCTTCACAATGAGTGTTCCTTCCATTCAGTCAGCTATACTTTCATTGAAGTCTCTATTTGTATACATATAAATGAAACTAAAGATAGAAATCCCTTGCTTGTCACATCTCATCACAATCCTTACAATACTAACCATCAGCACACTTTTAGAAAAGTTGCATATACATATGAATGGATGTACCTACATACCTATAAAAGCCAGGTGTCACCAAGAAGCTTCCTGTGTCTCCTCTTCTGATGGCACCCTCCAGATTATGATTCAGCAAGAAGACCCTCACCAAAGGATCAACAGACACCAATGCCATGTTCTTGGACTTCCCAGTCTCCAGAACCATGAGGCCAAGAAATGTCTATTCTTCACAAATTACTCAGTATCAGGTATTTTTGTTGACTAAGACAAGATACTTCACCACGTGCATATTGGCTCTCCAGAACACCTATGTATTTACACATTTGATTACAAACCAATCACGTTTTGAAACTAAAGCAAAACAAATTGAACTCTCATTTCTCTCACCTGGTCTTAACACTCACACAGTACTGAGGGAGCAACATGGAGTGAAGTTCAACACAGAATGAACTGAATGAGCAGCGCCCGATAAAACATGAAAACAGAGCGAGGAGAGGCTGCAGAGAGGGTGGCATTCAGGCCTGGGTTTGACTTCAGATGAAGAACAAAAGAAGAAGAGAAGCTAGAAGCTGCGGCACTGGTACCACAATTTCTAGTATGTTCTACCCAAACTGGGCAAAGCCTGTCTCAGACAGAATAATGACATAAAAAGTTTTAACCAAATGTAAAAAATTAAAGGAAAACCCAGAGCTGAGGGCTCCTTCCTCAGAACTGGGCAAAGGAGAAGGCACCAAATTTCCTCCAAATTTCCTGGTGCCTCTCTCGGGGTGGCGTTTTTTTCAGACAGCCAGGGCGGGAGAAGAGTGCAGAGCACCAGGGCTGGTGGCCATAGCTGGAGCACTACCGCCATCACGCGGAAAGAGTTTCAGGACACCCAGCGTCATTCTGGTTTCCTTCCCAGCAGGCCTAGCTGTTGGGAAGAATCTGGCTTTCATGGAGTTGAAAGAGGCTTGGGCTGAGATCTGGGCCTCCCTGCCTTCTCCCAGGGTCCTGAGGGAGATCTGGGCACTGGCGCTCTCTGGACAAAAAACCTGGAAAAACGGGCGCCCCAGCCAGGGAACCAGCAGTTGCCAGGACCTGGTGTCACAGGAAGTCGTGGGGCGGGGCCTCGGTACAGAGCTGTGTGGACTGGAGCAGAGGGACCCACACAGGGGCTAATGCAGGGAGGTCGCCATGGCTCAAGGTGCCCAGCGCGAGGAGAGGCTGAATTTACTGAGCTAGGCTAACGGTACCTTTAAGAACCTGAACCAGGATTGCCCTTTTTGGCGTTGCTGCTGCTGCCCAAGGCCACCTGGTCCCCAGTGGAGATTCTCAGCTGCAGGTGGAACCTCATATGTCCAGAGGTGGGCGTGGCCAGCTGTGAATGGCCACTGAGTCTGGGCTAATCTTGGGCTGTGATGGGCCCGGATGCCCGATGACATGCACAGGACCTATTTGCAGTTGGCCTGGGCCGCCTCGACCTGGTGCACTCCTCCACGGAAGAAATGAGCAACCTAGCCCGCCAAGTGCCACATGGAGGGGCACTGGCCACAAAGGCCAGAGCCATGGTACTCAGCGTCCTCGACAGCTTGCGGGCACAAGAAGGGCTGAAGATCCCTGTGGACC
>JAQQSJ010002502.1:0-12678 GCA_028644305.1 Xerus rutilus
CTCAGTCTCCAACATTAATTTCCAGGACACAGACTGAAAATGACATAATCACCTCATTAACCCAGGCCCTAAGACCCGCAGTAAATGCCTTAACAGTATTTGCAACTGGTACAGGTACACTGTGGAACACCACAGAAATTATATCACTAAAGGGTGGAGGAAAGTTGACAACAGAATTAGTTACACAATGGCCACAAAATAAGTCCATCATTATGAATACATTCATACTGCCTATGTCAGATACAGTCACTCTTTTCACCCAGGATATTAGCTCAGTAGAAAATCACTGGACACAGCTTGAAGCTCAAAAGGTAACACCACGGACCCATATTAAATCTCTTAAAAAATATGCCTTGACAGAAGCTGATTCTGAAAGAGTGACACCATGGAACCCAGGTGAATTTTCAGAAATAAAGACTCTAACAGAGGCAGACACACTCACATTGTGGCAACAGACTATATCTAAAACATTAATTCTTTGGATAGACACTATAGCTAAAATAGGCAAATTATGGACACAGGGTCAATCTTCAGCATTAAATCCTTGGACACAGTTTGTAGCTAACACAGCTACAACATGGACACAGACAGAATCTCCAGATAGAAATCCCTGGGTACCACCTCTCTTCAATAAAATCACACTTAGGACACAGACCAAATCTCCATTAGTAAATATTTGGAGCCAGGAAGAAAATACAGCAATTAATACTATGATACTGTTAGAATCTCCAACAGTAAATATCCATACAGAATCTGAAACTCTAGTTCTAACTTCCTGGTCAAAGTCCAAGAGTGATAGAATAACACCATTGGTGTCTACAGATCACTTGACAAAATCTACAACTGAAACAGCCATATTGTGTACACAGTCTGAATCTACAATATTTAATTCTTTTTTACAAAAGGGTAATAAAGTAATAGCATGTTCTCAAACTGAATTTTCTAAAATATATCCCAGGAAGAAGGCTAAAGTACTGAAAGTTATGCCTTGGACACAGGCTGAATCTCCAAAAGTAAATCACTGGAAAGAAGCTAAAATATCTAAATTTTCAATGTGGACCCAAGTTGAATCTCCATCAGTAAAACCTTGGACAAGGGCCACAAAGTCAAAAGGCATACCATGGACCAAGACTGAGTCTCTACAAGTTGATTTCTGGGAAGGTGCCACAGTTTCAAAAGTTGTCCCATGGATCCAGACTGAATATTCCCCAACAAATCCTTGGATTTCAGCAATTGATTCAGAAGTTATATCCTGGTCTGAGGCTGAATTTCCAACAGTAGATCCATGGATACAGCCTACAGGTTCTACTGCCACACTTTCAGCACAAGGAATACATTCAATAGTAAACACCTGGGCAGAGACTTCATCCATCATATTAGGGACTCATTCTGAATTGGAAGCAGTAATTTCTCAGATACAACCTATACTAGAAATACTTACACCACTGAGCCAGGATGAATCTAGAATATTAAATCCCTGGGCACAATCTTTATCTGATAAAGTTACAACATGGACCCAAATTGAGACTCTAGCAGTCAAGACTTGGTCAGAGGCTACAGTTTCCAAAATTGTACCTTGGAAAAAGACAGATTCTTTGTCTGTTAATTTTTACACACATATTGAAAATGATACAGGGATAGTTTCAAGAACGCTTACAAAGGGAGTCAAAAAACCTCAGAGACCAATAGAAGTCAATACATTCAGGATTTCAATGCAACCTCAAACTGATGCTACTCAACACTTGAAACATGTTGAAAATAATGCATCACTTCTGTGGACACATAATGAAATTGAAAAATTCAAAACAACATCCTTGCCTGAGTTTGGAACTATCTTATCCTGGATAGTATCTGTACCTCATGTATCCAGATATTGGCACCAACCTGAATCTTTTGTTAGCAAAGATGAGTTTAAAATTCAAACAGAAATCATAAGACCATGGACACAGTCAGATTTTGAAACACTCAGTAATTTCACCTCATTCAGACCTAGTATTTCAGAGTCCTGGATCCAACCAAAAAGTGTTATATCATGGATCCAGGCTGAAACTGGTGTACTTGACAACTTGATCCAGTCTGAAGTAGATAGAGTAAGATCCTGGACAATTTCTGAAACTAGCAGAGTAATACCATGGATCCAAAATAAAACTGGCACAGTCAGTCCATGGACTCAACATAAAATGAACACAAGCAAAACATTAACCCAAGATGAATCTTCAGTAGTCAGTCTCTGGACTCAGACTGTGCCTGATAATGTCATACCATTGTCCCAGAGTGCAATGCAAGCAGCAAAACATTTGGCCATGCCTAATGTTAATAAAATTATAACTTTGTTCCAGACTCAAAGTGACAAAATAAAACATCGGACCCAAATTGATTCCCAGATGGTTACTTCATGGGTTCAGCCAGATATGCAAGTAGCCCACCCCTGGAACCAGCCTAAAATAGATGTAGTCAGACCCTGGTCTCAGCTTGAAGGTTATGCAGCCCAACCATGGACCCACACTGAAGCAAATACAGTTGGACTCAGGACCTATTCTGAAACTGATAAAATACAATTTCAGACCCAGCCTGCATCTCAGGCAGTTAGGATCTGGCCAGAAGCAGATGTATTAACACTTTGGTCCTTGACTCAATATGATGCAATTAGACCTTTATCCCAAAGAGAATCTCAAATAGTACATTCAGGTGAAGTTGGTATTACTAAACTTTGGACTGAGAATGAAGCTACTAATTTCAGACCATCGATCCTGTCTGATACTCCAGAACTCCTTCCTTGGACCCAGCCTAATAGAGTAACTGCACTTTCATTTCAGTCTCAAAAAGATTCAGTAAGAATCCAGAACCAGCCTGAAAGTGAAGCAGTCCAAACTTGGGCTGAGACAACCTTGATTAAAGTTGATACAATAAAACCTTGGACTCAAGGTAATACAACCAAACCCTGGGTTCAAATTGATTCCCCCAAAATGAGTTCCTGGGCTCAGACTGATGTTGGTATAGTCGGGTCTTGGACTCAGCAAAGAGCTGCTTCAAATCATGCAGAGACCTACCCTGAAATCCAGGCATTCACACCCTGGGACAAACTGCAAGATGATACAGTCAGATCTTTGTTTCACATTCAAATGAATAAAGCAAGATCATGGAACAATTTAGAATCTCAAATATTGAGTCCCATAAGCCAGCCTGAAGTCAGTATGAAAAATTCCTGGATGCAGTCTAAAACTGAAGCAGTCAAAACCTGGACCCAATCTGAAACTATCATAGTCAGATACCAGTCCCAAGTTGTATATGAAATAGTCAAGCCATTGACTTCACTTGAAGAAAGAACTCCCAAATCTTGGATCAATTCTGAAACCCAATTAGATATGTCATCATTTTCTACTACTAAAGCTGATAAAGGCAGCACCTTGGTCCAGCCTGAAACAACACCTGGCACATTTAAAGCTGATGTAATTGAATCATTTGCTTCTTCTGATGTTGAGTCAGGTGAAGAAACCCTATTAAAGAGTAATTTTGGCATTTGGCCTAAAATTGTACCTTTTTTACCAGTAGAAACAATTCCTTCCCTAGAAAAGGGAGGGAATATATCTTTGTCAACTAATATAGCTACTACAGAGAACCAAGATAAAAACAATTCTCTACAACCCAGTCAGACCACAAACACTGTCCCTCTTACTCTTTCAAGCAGTGGGCTTCTTGGAAGCTTTGGCTACCAGAATGTTGGAAGCAATGTACAAATTACCCAGACAAATGGAAGCAATGTACAAATTACCCAGATAAACGGAAGTAATGTACAAATTGCTCAGACAAATGGAAGTAATGTACAAATTGCCCAGACAAACGAAAGCAATGTACAAATTGCCCAGACAAACAGAAGCAATGTACAAATTACCCAGACAAATGGAAGCCTTGATGTACAAGTTACATCTACCAGCTCTCTTTCTTCAGCTTTTATTTCTTGTTTCTACTCATCTTTATGTACATTTTCTCCTTCCTGTTCATTTTTTTCTTCATGCATTTTACCTTCATCTTGCATTTCCCCATCTTGCTCAATTTCTTCTTCTATGACCTCTTCTACTAGTCTGCAGCAGAACCTGTCTTCCTCAAAATTTACTGAAGAGACAATTTTTTCTCAAAACTTTTCATCTTTGCATCCTACTCCAGCCACACTTTTAACAAAATCTCCCCTGGTGCCAGCTCAATTTGAACCCATATCTAAAAGTCAACCTGTCCAACTGCCTCTCTCACATTCAGAGTTTAATATTTCCTTGGCTGAATGTCGCCTTGGTGTGATCTGGAGAGATGATCTCCAGGCTCTGTGGCTATTCAAGACAGCTATTGTTTCTCATGAAATCACAGGCAAGTTTATAGTAGTTAAGTGTTTATTGTTAATAACTCTAGATAAAAGATTCTTCTGAACTCCAAAGTCAGAATTTCTGAGTAGACAAGAATTTTTAGGCTTTTTATGAGTTTAAAATGCACATCAATTTTTTCTGGATCAAAAGAGAATAAATTAATATAAATACTTAGAAGATTACAAATATTGAGAGATTAATATATTATCTGAAACAGCTTATACATGAGACTTATAAATTCAACCCCTCTCAGAGAACAGAATTTCAAAAATACGCTTAGTAGTTACCAGTGGTTTATTTTTCCACATTAAGAATGAATACATATATTTCAAATTGTCATTATCAGGAAAATTATGCAGACAACCTTTATTATTTCAACTAAGTTTACTATAGCTTTAGTAATATATTGCTAAGCATTTCCCAAAAGAAGAGATGTCAAATTTTTAAACATTTTCTAAACTATAAAAATAACATTAGTACATTCAGAAAAGAAAGTACAGTAAAACTAACTTTACTATATATCACATGTGGATTCTTTCTACAGAGTGTGGATTGCGCCATGGCCTTGTCCCCCAGTGCCCCAACTGCTGGGAGGCAGAAATTGGTGAATTCCCCTGGATGGTTTCTGTGCAACTCTCTTTCTCACATTTCTGTGCTGGTTCTATATTGAATAAACAGTGGATACTTACCTCAGCGAGATGTGCTCATTTTATGTAAGTCTCAGTAAGTAATTTCAAGTTTGAGGAATACAGTGATGAAAATATTGATATTGTTCATAGACATCTTTCTTCACAAAAGTAGATATCATTCCTTATTTATTTAAAACAGATTTGATGTATCTCCTTAACTGCAGTGATGACATGCATTATAATTCCCTAATTAATAAGGAAAGATACCCTTTCTTTGTCTGGTGTTAACACCAGACAAAATGTTTTTATACTTTGGCCATGAAATCTACCATTTCCTATTCTAATCCTTTTCCTCGTGTATTTCCAAGTAAATTTTTACTATTTTCTTGAGATTAACTAAAATATCCAAATTAATACATTATTAAATTATAAAATATCTTACTTTTATATAAATTTACCTATCAGATGATGATAACATGCTAAGATTACATTGCAGTTTCATACACAGATATCCCCCAACTTATGATAGTTCCACTAATGATTTTTTAATACAATGTGCAAAAACAATATATATTCAGTAGAAAGCATATTTTTAAAGTTTATTTTGATCTTTTTATGAATATAAATGGCATTATAAAATTATCTTTTTGATATTGGGTAGTGGCAATGAGTGTAGCTTGCATTTTGTCATTCAAAGAGTAGGCAAAACAGCTATAATCTATAATGTACTATGTCACTAAACTTCAAGTGTTGCTCACCTATTAAACTCAGATATTTAATATATATTTGACTTACACTATTTTCAAATTAGAGATCTATACCAGGGAATAAAATACCTGAATAATATTGTGAATCCATTCCTATTTTTTCTGAGAAATTTCCATATTGCTTTTGTATTAATTTGTAATTTCACCAAAAATGTACCAGTGTGACTTTCCCTGATATCCTCACCATCATTAGTTATTAGTTGTATTCTTGATAATTGTCATTCTAACTGATAGGCATTTAAATATTTTTTTTATTTTCCCTTTCCTAATGATTAGAAATGTTAAACATTTAAAAATATTTTTAGTCATTTGTATTGATAATTTTTGTAATATCCACTTATGGATTGAGTTATTTGCATTTTTGGTAATATGTTTTAAAATTTTTATATATTCTGGATAATAATATAATGATACATTTATATCAATATTTATAGCAGCACAATTAATACAGTCAGGTTATGAAAACAGACCAGATGTTTATCAATAGTTGAATAGATAAGGAAAATGTGAGATTTATACACAATGAAATTTTGTTCAATCATAAAGAATGGGACTATTGTTTTGTCGCTAAATGAGTAGAACTGAAGAGCATCATGCTACATGAAATAAGCCAGGTTCCAAAAATTAAGGGTCTACTGTTTTCTCTCACATGTGGAAGTTGGTGAATACTACAGGGTAAAATTGGGAATCCCATGAAAACTGGAGGGAAGTCGGTGGAGTAGAGGAAGGCAATTGAGGGGGAGGGAGCAAGAACAGGAAAAGGGAGGAAATGTGAACAATATTAACCAATTATGCTATGTGTACATATAAATATGCCACAGCAAATTCCACCTGTATGCGTATCTATAAATCCTCAATTAGAAACAATAAACAAAGAGAAAACAATCAATTGAGGAGAGAAAGTAGAGTGGATGGAGGGAGGAGATGAAAAGAGAAAATACTGGGGACTAAAATGGAGCAAATTATATTCCATGCATGTCAAAATGAACCCCAATATTTTGTGTAGCTATAATATATTAATAAAACATTTAAATATTTTAACATGACCGCTTTATCAGGACTGTAAATAGAGATACATCTATATAGTATAAGTAGATATATTACACTGTAAGTTAAGGTATATCTATATTAGAATATCTATGAGATTTTATAACTTTAGACGTCTCATTATTTAAAATATTTCTTCATTTCTATAGTAATAATAAATATTTCAAAATGTTATTCATTTTAATTTCTTATTTTAACATAACAAAGTAGAGCTATTAATATAGACAAAAAGGGAAAGATTTCATGAAATATTATAGCTGTAGGTGGCTTATTGCAATTACTAACTTCTATATTTCTTATCACTAAGTATTAATCAGTTCAAACAGTTTAAATAATACAACAATAATTTAAGTTATAAGTTTTTTTATTAATTTTTGTGGTGCTGGTTTAGAACCAATGGCTTTGCTAGAAAAGTGATTTGAAACTTAACTGCATCACTAGTCCCAAGTTAAGAATCTTTAACAAGAACATAATTGCATCTTAACTTACTTTTCATTTCTGAAGATGTTCACATATGTTGGGTTTAATTGTTTAAACAATTGGGTTCCTATTGTTTAAACAATGTCATGTTTCTAACATATGTTTTGCAACAAGTAGAGAAGGTTAAGAAAGTAGTGTTTTAGTGGTCACCTGGATTTAATCTGATGTACATAACCTCCAAGTAGCTTTATTTCACTTTGAAATACTGAAAAATACAAATTTTGACAAATTTTCCCACCAGAAAAAATGCAGAAGCCCTGGCCTTGGTCCAAGTGGGTCTTATTGATCTTCAGGACCCAGCACAAGCCCAGACTGTAGGAATTCATCATGCTATGCCCTACTTAGGCCCCAAGGGACCTTTAGGACCTGGGCTTATCTTCCTGAAAGAGCCACTAAATTTTCAGCCCATGGCACTTCCTATTTGCTTGGAAGAGAATATGGAAGAAGAGAGAAATATACAACTTTATGATTGCTGGCTACCCAGTTGGTCTCTCATGAGGGGTGAGTAATAAAGAAAGCACTGGAATATAATGGGATGATATACTTGGAAAGATAGTATTATCTAATCATGAGTGATAGATTTGCCATTATATTTCTCTTCATTTATATTTCTATCGCTAGTCAAGGTTAAAGTTAAAAGAATTCTCTCTTCTCTCTTTTCCACCAGGAAGTCCTGGGATTCTGCAAAAAAGACACCTAAGCATCCTGAAAGTCAGCACATGTGCCCAGTTTTGGCCCAAACTGAATGAATTCACTTTCTGTGTGGAGGCCAAGAAAGCTATGGGGGAGGCTGGCTGTAAGGTGACAAATTGAGGGGGTATGAAAGGCAGGGTGAAAAACAAATACCTTTCAATATCAAATATTACATCATTGCATCTTTCAGATGATTGATTAATAATCTGCTCCCTGATTTTACAGGGTGACCTGGGGGCACCCCTGGTATGTCATCTACAAAAAAAGAACACATGGGTGCAGGTGGGAATCTTGAGTCATTTTGATGAACGTTGCACAAAGCCCTATGTCTTCAGCCAAGTGAGCCCCTTCATTTTCTGGCTCCAGGGAGTTACACGACCAAGCCATGCACCTTGGTCCCAGCAAGGACCCATGACTACTTCTGCCTCCATCTCCATTTCAGTCTCTACCGCCAGGAATACTTCAGTCTTTACTTCCACTACTGCTTCTGTTCAGCCAAACTTCATCTCTTTGCCACAGCCTCAGTGTAAGACCCAAGAAAATGATAGGAATATAAGGAAATATAGAGGAAAATGGAAATTTAAAAGAAGGATGGAGGAGGAGAGAAGGCTCTTTTCCTGAGAAATATATGGGTTTTTCCACTTAAAATGTAACAATTATTAATTACCTCATAGCTTACAAAGGCATTTCATATTAAGTATATTGTTTAAATTTCACAATGTCCCTATATAATATAGATGACAATGGCTATCATAACTAACTGGATCCATTATTATGAGATTTAGAAAAGTAAAGTTATTGATCAAGTTGTTGGGAACAAAAGAGGGGCAGGGCTGAAACTGAGATTCTAAACTTCTTATTCTTCTAACACAAAGTTATTTCTTTCATATTACATATAATCTTCTACATATAGTAAAATAATTTTAAGTAAAAAATATTTTGTTTTTAGTAAGTGATAATGATTTTGTAGATTCCAAATTCTGTATTATGCTATATTTTCTTTTTTCCTTTGACTGTTCTGCAACCTATCACAATATCAAAGGCTACTTCAGATTAGTGTACTTAACTTTTACTTCTATAGAAATCTATGTCAGTCTCTTATATTACATTTTAATCTAATAGAAGCTATTTACCAGCAATAGTCTATTGCCTTATCTTTAGTAAATAATGATTTTTAAATAAGAGGCTATATAATCACCTTTTTCATATCATGCAAAGTTTTTGTAACTTACAGAACTTAAGAAAGCTTATACTGAAGATTCATGTTATTCTTCCAGTTTCATCTATTCTCCCTTACTGCTTTTATAGAGAGGTTAGCTTCAACATTTTCTGCTTATATCTGTTTTAACCAGCATTAATTCCATTTAAACATATTTGAGCAAACCTAAGATACATTTCTTTAATTATAGTATTTTGGAAGTTTCAAAGATGAATTTTCCAGTTCATATACCTACTTGATATCTAATCAAGATTTTAAGTTTGTCAAACTCAGTTCCATCCTGCTCAGATACAAGTTATTTTCTCTTGAAATTTTTCATTCTCTAACATTTTAAAGTAAAATCTTTGCCTCTTTATTGCTTAACTCTACTAACAACTCCTAATGAGCTAAGATAAAAATTAATTAAGATTTCAAAGGCTGAAAGAAATTGAAATGGTTTTCAATACTTTGATTAAAGATAATTTAACATGGCCCATAAAGAAACAATGGGCTTGCAAAGATCAAATGAATATTCTTTTCTGGGGAAGAAAACTAGACATAAAAGATGCAAAATGTTATGTTTCTAAGCCAAATTTTGGGTTTAACAATAACAACCTGTTTTGGTTGTTAATAATAACAACGTGTTGAGAAGAACTATCAGAGTTTAAAAACTTAAAAAATGGGTTACATATAACAATTTTACCAGATAATTTACTATCACCTTTTTTGTTTTTGTTGTTATTTCCACAGCTTTGGCAGACCGAATTTCTCTGAGATATACTATGCCTTGGCAAGCAATAATCATAAACTGTGGCAGTCAAATCTGCAGTGGTTCCATTATTAGTAATTCATGGGTTCTCACTGCTGCCCATTGCGTCAGGAACATGTAAGTTTTTGTACTGCAGTTTCCCATACCATATAACTCATTGCCTGTTAATTAGAGGGATAAAGATATTTGGAGGGAGGGGAATTCAATTACATACTTTATTTCCTAAACCATCTCTCTTATCCTTAAGATATCTTTGTTTCAGGCTAAGCAATAAACAGTTTTACCATGTTTGATTGCTTCATACCTTTGTTGGTTAGCTTCTCTGTAATCCTTTTTTGTTTATAAACTCTAAATTCCTTAATGGATTTCTGATTTTTCTTGAGGTATACAGAGACATTTTGCACTATAGCTAAAGAAATACTTTTAAAAACTTAATTTTGTTTTTAAGGGCAATGATTTCCTGGTGAGTCTATTTTAATTAATTTCTACCTACATACATAGGAATCCTGAAGACACTGTGGTGATACTGGGCCTTAGGTATCCTGGGGCACCTCTGAGAGTTGTTAAAGTGTCTAACATTCTACTACATGAGAGGTTCCGGTTGGTAAGTGGGGTGGCAAGAAATGATATAGCATTGCTGCTCCTTCAAGGAACCCCAACTTCCATTCAGACCTTAGCACCCTTGGGCCATGTAAAGAATTTGAACAGTTCAGAATGTTGGCTTTCTGGGCCACGAATTCTCAGACCAGGTAAGTGATCATTTTTCTTATTAGGAGATAGTTTTAAAGCAAGTTATGATTGTATTTTAATATGAGTTTAAAGATGGAAGCTATCCATTATTGTCTACATTACCTGATTATTTACATTACAAATCTTAAGATTTTTACCTAATGTTTACTCTGAGAATTTAGTCTTGTTTAATAAAATCATCATTTTGAATATGACTCCATAGGATTTTAGATATGAAAAGGTAATATAGGAGTGTTATTATGGACAGTTAAATTTTATTTAAAAAGAATAAATGGCTGGGGCTGGGATTGTGGCTCAGCAGTAGAGTGCTTGCATGCGTGAGGCACTGGGTTTGATCTTCAGCACCACATAAAATAAAGATATTGTGTCCATATCTTTAAGTCATTTTTTATTGTGTCATCTACATATATATATATAGATATATATATGAATACATATGAATATATATATCTATATATATATATGTATATATATGAATAAGTGACTTACTCCTCAGCTGTGCTAACCTTAAAACAATGGAAAAAGCAGTTCTGTTTTTTTAAGGACATAAAGATAGATTTGTGTTCAAATTTATAATTTTACAAATCAAAATAGACGTTAAATTTGAAAAACTGACACTTAAAAAGTGTTTAGATTTAAGAAAAAAGACTCAAAATTAATTTTAAAAGGGTAATGGAATAAATTGAGGAAATAGAATTATTAGTGATTGGAAAATAAACAGTATTTTGTAGGATAACATATTAGATATACAAATATAAGTAATGATGCAGATTATACTCTCATATCAGCAATTGCTACATGAATGTAAACTATATACTTAAGCCTTTTTTATACTCCATCTGTTTTCTAGGAGAGACAGATGAGCATCCAGAAATATTACAGATGCATATGATGCAAGCTTCAAACTGTGTGTGCCTCTACCCTGACTTAGGTAGTTCTATTGTTTGCTTCTATACTCAGTCCAAAAGTGCTGAAACAAATGCGGTGAGCAGCTCAGTTATTTTATTTTATTTTTTGTTTCAGAATGACAGAAACTATAATTTTGCTCCTATATAAAGTGGAAAATCACCTATCATTAAATACAAAAGTGAATTATTGCTTAGGGGTAACCAATATGCATTTTTAAGTTTCAGAATCAACTTCTACAAAAATATGTTGCTTATCTCTTATACATCTGATGCATATTATGATTCTCTACTCAATTGAAGAGCCAGCTTGGTTAATTTCCAAAATATTAGGCATTTTATAAAATCCTTTTCTTCTAATTGTAATTCCCTTGCTTGTTAAAGCTTGCTAAGTCTAACTTTTTCTATTTCTGTAATTTAAAAGCCAACTTTTGGGTTTAAAACTTCAGTTTTTTATTTTTTGCAATATTTATTATATTTGGCGATAAGGAAAATATACATGTGCACCTACTATCACATTTTTTCTGATCATTTCCCTTACTTGAAATTTAAAATCTATAAAAATATAAAATATTGGGTTAATGACTTACATCTTTCCATCTTACTTCACAGGATCCAGTGAGCCCAGGCAGTGCTGTTATGTGCAGACCAATATCTGGTGGTAAATGGAAACAAATAGGCTTGACCAGTCTCAAATCTCTAGCTACAATTGTGAGCCCATATTTGTCCTGGATCTTAACTACTTCAGCAAAAACAGGACATCCTTTAAACCAGGAGATCATACCTTTGGTGGAAAAGCCCAAATCTTCTTGTCCCCTAAAACAGACAAACACATTGCCAGTTTTTTTGATGATTACTATACTCCAGAGTTTTTTGCAGTTCAGGAACTAGAATGAGTAGTCCTATTTGGTTCACAATAAATATAATATGTATAATACCACATAACAAGGAATAGAAATTGATTTGCATCATATAGGATATGCTCACAATATGCTCTTTCAATAAATAGTCTTTCCTTCTATATGACTGATTTATGTTTACTGGCTGCAATAAGAAGTGTTCTTTGCTTGTTTTGTTTCATTTTG